>JAIPRL010001851.1:30232-71469 GCA_025469235.1 Pemphigus obesinymphae
TACTAATCCTTAGTCCTTTACTTTCCAGAGCTTCCCTCCACTCTTCAAGTCTACCATTCACTTCCTTAGGACTTTCTCCTATCAGTACTATATCATCTGCAAACAACATGCACCATGGTACCTCCCCTTGTATATCCTTTGTTATCTCATCCATTACCAGGGAAAATAAGTAAGGACTCAAAGCTGAACCCTGATGTACCCCCGCTCTGACCCTAAAATCCTCAGTTTCTCCACACAGACTTCTCACTCTTGTACTCACCCTTTCATACATATCTTAAATTATGTTCACATACACCCTTGGTAATCCTTTCTTCATTAATGCCCACTTTAAGATCTCCCTAAGAACCCTATCATAAGCCTTCTCTAGATCAATAAATACCATACACAATTTCTTTTTCCTTTCTCTGTACCTCCCAGGCATAAACCCAAACTGATTTCTAGTAACAGTTGTCTCACCTCTTACCCTTTTATCTATTATATTTTCCCAAATCTTCATACTGTGGCTCATAAGTTTTATCCTTCTATAATTTCCACAATCCTGTACATCTCCTTTACCCTTTTATATTGATACTACACAACTCTTCCTCCACGCTTCTGGAATTTTTCCTTCTACTAGTATATTATTAGAGAATTTTGTCAGCCATTGTATACCTAAACATAATACTTTCCATACTTCTACTGGTACTCCGTCCGGTCCCACCGCTTTCTTATTTTACATTTTTCTCACAGCACTCCACACTTCCTCTTCCCTTATTAAATCAATCATACCCAAATTCCATTCTACCCTATTAATTTCCTCTCTCGAAAATTCCTCATTTAATAATCCCTTAAAATAGTCTTTTCATCTCTTTATCACTTCCTATTCCTTTGTTAACACCCTCCTATCCTCATCTTTTATACACCAAACATTTCTAAAGTCCCTGGATTGTTTTTCTCTTTTCTTAGCCAGCCTGTACACTTCTTTTTCCCCTTCTTTAGTTCCTAACCTCTCATACAACGCATCATATTTCTTTAATTTAGCTTTACTCACTGCACTTTTTGCTGCTTTAGATAAACTTTTATACTCTACCCAATCCTCCCTCTCTCTGTTTTTCTGCCATTTCTTAAACTGTATTTCTTTCTTTGATATTATCTCCTGTACTTCTTCTGCCACCACCATGTTTGCTTATCCTGTGGCATATTACCTCTACTCACGCCCACGACTTCCTTAGCAACTTTCTTAACACCCTCTGCTACCTTTTCCCACATTTGGTTTATATTTCCTTCCATGTTCCACATCCCTGTCCCAATTAGCTGTCTTATAAATACTTTTTCATTTTCACCCATTAGTTTCCACCACCTAATCCTCGGTTCCTTAACTATATTTTTTTTTTGTACACCCTCTTTTTCCTACACCAAATATCCATAACCATTAACCTATGTTATGCTGTCACACTTTCCCCAGGGATCACCTTATAGTCCTTACACTGTTTCAAACCCCCTCTCTTTCACATAAAATAATCGATTTGTGATTTGTTCCCTCCACTCTTATAAGTTATATAATGCTCTTCCCTCTTTCTAAAATAAGTGTTTACAATTGCTAGTTCATACGCTGATGCAAAGTCAAGTATTTTTTCTCCAGGCTCATTTCTTTCTCCATACCCATACCCTCCATGCACTCTATCATAATCTATTGTACGTATGTTATTGTACGACTGTACCCAATACAATAAATAATAATTATTACATACAATTTAAAATATTAATAAAAACGATACTTGCTATGATATATTTGTTTCATTATATATATTATTATTTTTTGTAATATATATTTTATTTTAAAATTACAAATCACATAAAAAAAATTGCGCGCCGAAATATCCCCATGTTGAAACAGCCGCTAAATGTCGCATGTCCTACACCCATAATATTAATATAAAGTTATACAAATTTGCAATATACTATACTTACATATTTCTAGTAAAGTAAATAACTTGTAGAATAGATTGTTCTCTAAGAGTCTGTTTTATTTTTTCTTGACTATTAACTCCAGGTTCAATTATTTCTTTACCGGGTTCTTTTGGCACATCTACCAACAAGGATTTATCTAAAAACCTCCATGGTGTTTTGGCTTCCATATTATCCACCAGTTCTAAACATATTTAATTATAAAATAAATGTCATTACTAATGTATTTTTTCAATATTATTTTTATCACTGTACTTACTTTTTCGAACAGAAATGAAGTTTCGTCTTCCAACATCATATTTTTGCGTTTCCATAGCTTTCATTTTGTTACATTCACTTAAACAAATAAAAACATAATAGATCAAATATTATTGAAAATATTATATGTAAATCAATTGCCTATGAAAATATTTCATCAACCCTTAAATAACGACATGTAGATATATAACATAGTTATTGGCGTACGATCTGTTAGACTGTGTTTATTCATAACTGAATAACACTGAAATAATGTGACTTAACAAAATATGTATAAAGCCAAATAAATGTTCTTATACATCCATTAAATCATAATAATATAATAAAATACAATTTTAAGTATTTTAATTTCAATTTTTTAATAAAATGTCAAGTATTCTTTTTTTTTTTAATCCATTTATTAATAATTTACAGCTATTGTAAATTAAAAAACTATAATTAAATATTTAATTTGATCTAACATACCATAATCCAGTAAAAGGTTAATTTTAATTACAATAGGTAATAAGTTATACTCAATATAATACTTATAAAACAGTGATGAAGTCACCGTTACATATAAATATAATAATATTTTTGTTTTGTCTAGTATCACTGCATTTTAGATCATTGTTCTACATATTAATCTCTGATATATTAACATAAATATGTTGGAAGTCATTTTGAAAAAATATTTTGAGCAATTTGGTACTAACCCCCAGTTTATAAACGAGACAATATAACAATTCTAGTATTGATATAAAATAATGTAAAAAATAATATGCATCTTTCAATTTCGTCCTGATTTAATAAGAAACTCATATTAATACGTGAATCGTTGCTATATGTGGAGTACATACCTTTATTTGAGACGATTTGTAAAATATTGATTCCACTTTTACTGTTGGTTCTTGATTTTCTCTGGTTAACACCATAGACAAATGTTCAGTTATGATGGTGTTTTCTAAGGGCTTAAAAATTACAAAGACTCTTTCAATTTCAACGTAGGGAGGTGTACTCTGGAATTCGGTGGCGATTGATAAATATTAAATATATAAACATCTAGTTTAGTGATTCATACACAAAGTAAGCCATGGTTAAATCACCATGGAATAAATTAAATCAGAATAGACAACATATGGGTTTTATTTCTTTTCTATGGTTTAATGATTATGAATTTGCGGGAACGTTATCATTAGGCGTGTTTTCGAGATTAAACAGGTTATGTTATTTTGTCTTATCTATAACCAAGCATAATATTTCATTCCATTTGATCGGTTATATTTTTATCAGTTAATATTTTAGTAAACAGTTACCAATTATAATCTAAAATAACAACGAAAACGTCGTTTAGTAAACTGTTTGCTCTTGGTACCTCTTCGTAAATCCGCATATTATTATAACCAAAATTGATTGTTTATAAAATTCAGTAACCAAATTACATTTGGTTAATGTGACAACACGCCTTATATTGAAGTATAAAATTCATTATCAAAGCATAAATGATAAAGATAGTATATAATAGCATACAATAATAATATGAATAAATATCCCAAGTTGTCATGAGCATTGAACATAATAAAAGAGTCACTATACAATTTCTTTTGCTCAGTAAATTTATTTTCCGTTGACCTTAAAATCAGCTGATCGTCTTACGATCCCTTATGGCCCTTTGACTAAATTTCGGACTTGGCCTTTTGATGCCAGTTCGACACTGAGTGTACTTCACTCACTCGGACAATTTAATTCGAAAATAACCCCTTTCTGATGAAATTTCTGAAATTTTCTGAAAAATCTACGTTGAATAAATACATAAATACTGTACAGGTGTACTTATATAATAATATGTAAGGGCTTAAAGCCGAACCTTAATGCACTCCCATTCTCACCCTAAAATCCTCAGTTTCTCTACATAAATTTCTTTATCTTGTACTCAACCTTTCATACATATCTTCAATAATATTCACATACACCTTTGGTAATTCTTTCGTTATTAATGCTCACTTTAAGATATTTCTAGGAAACCTATCATAAACCTTCCCTAGATCAATAAATACCATACACTATTTCCTTTTCCTTTCTCTGTATTTCTCTAAAATCTGTCATATACAAAATATTGGCTCCATTATTAACCTCCCAGGCATAAACTCAAACTGATTTCTAGTAACAGTTGTCTTACATCTTACATCAATTTTATTTTACTATAACTTCCACATATATTATACCGTTAAATATTGGTACCACACAACTCTTCCTCAACGCTTCTAGAATTTTTCCTTTATCTAGTACCATATTAAAAAACTCTGTCGCCCATTTTATACCAAAACTTCCTAATACTTTCCATACTTCTACTAGTATTCCATCCGGTCCCACTACTTTCTTATTTTTAATTTTTAATTTTTCTCACAGCCTTCCATACTTTTTCTTGCCTTATTAAATTCACCATGCCCGAATTCCACTCTACTGGTTCAATTGCCTCTCTCAAAAATTATTTATTTCATAATCCTTAAAAATATTCTTTCCATCTTTTTATCACTGCCTTGCCCTTTGTAACACCTTCCTATAATCATATTTTATACACCAAACATTTCTAATATCCTGAATTGTTTTTCTCTTTCCTTTTCTGTACACTTTTTTCCCCTTTTTTAGTTCCTAACCTCTCATCCAACTCATCATATTTCCCTAGTTTAGCTTTACTCACTGTTCTGTTTGTTGCTTTAGATAAACTTTTATATTCTATCCAATCCTTCCTCTCTCTAGTTAGGTTTCTCTGCTATTTCTTAAGCTGTATTTAAACTCATATTATCTTTGACTCTGGCATATTACCTCTACTCTTGACAAAGACTTCCTTAGCAACCCTCTACTACCTTTTTCCACATGTTGTTCATATTTCCATCCATGTTCCACACCCCTGTCTCAATCAGCTTTTTTGTAAAAACTTTTTTTATTTTCACCTGTTAGTTTCCACCACCTAATCCTTGATTCCTTATCTATATTTTTCTCTTTTACACTCTCTTTTTCTTATACCAAATATTCATAACCATTAATCTATGTTGTGTTGCAGCACTTTCACCCGGGATTACCTTATAGTCATTATACTGTTTTAAACCTCCTTTCTGCCACAAGAAATAATCAATTTGTCATTGGTTCCCTCCACTTTTATAGGTATTATAATGCTCTTCTCTCTTCCTAAAATAAGTGTTCACAGTTCCTAATTCATACGCTAATGCAAAGTCAAGTATTCATTCTTCAGCCTCATTCCTTCCTTCAAACCCATACCCTCCATGCACTCTATTCTAATATATATATCACAATTATCACAGACTACTTTACCTTCATAATATCCCCACCAATTACAACATCCTTAATTTCTTGTACTCCTTGCATTACTTTCATATCCTTCTCTTGACAGAACTCTTCTTTCTGACTTTGTCAAACCCCACTCCTTGACTATATACATTTTTATATCCAATTTCTTATCCTCTAATATTACTCTCACCACAATTACCATTTATTTATCATTATTGGTAGATTTTTCCTAATCACCTATACCAAGGAGTGGTTTAATTGGGGGTGGGCAATAGGAAGGTCACCCCTTGACCTTTTTTTAAAAAACTTTATTGGTTGCATTATTTTAATATAAATGACTAGTCTATAATAAATTATTCAAAATAAACAATTATGATTCCAATGTCTTGTTTAATCCACTGGAAATGAGGTAGATAACAAATAGTTGTTAATTACCTACCTTTATAGTCTGCACTGATTTTTGATATCCGAAGAAATTAAAATTTTGATTCGACAAAATAGTATTTTGTGCGTTTTTTTCTAATTTTTGGTAGTTTTTTCTTTTGCATTAAAAAACTATTGAGGAAATCGAAAAATAACCTATAAAAAGTAGATGCAATTTTATACCAGAAATAAGATTTTAAGATTTTCAAGAACTTCTTCTAGTAGAAAATTTGTTAACTGAGAAAAAGAAGAAAAAAAAATAAACAGCATTGTAAAACCACTAGGTAGCCCCCTCGATACGCTCAAAATCTAAAATGCCTTTCTTTCTGTCAGGTGTTTAAATTTAGTTAAATTAATGCACCACTAATATTGCATTAAATTTTTCAGGTCTTAAATTCGCATTTTACCAAGCATTTGGACTTAAATACCTCAAAATTTATAAATTTGTTGAACAAAATGAACTAAATGACTATAACTAACTTTTAAATGACTATAAAAAACACTTGTACCTATTACGGATTTTCAAAATTTTTTAAATTTCATTAAGTAACAGACATTACAGTGAATAAAATTTTCAGTTCTTAAAACCCAAAACTATGCCTTTTAGAATTTCAAAATCCTCAAAATCTAAAATGTCTATAAATAGCCGAAAATCTAAAAAATTAAAAATAATTTAATCAACATGAATATATTACTAAATTAAATATTCGATATAAATTTCGAGATTTTAAAGTCAATATAAAAAAACATCATTGTAAAACCTACGCTGAGAATCTAAAATAATGGCCAAAAACAACGGGGATATAAGGCGTCTAAACTTATATTTAGAAACTTAAAAATAAAATATATGTATGAAATATATATGAAAAATACTTTTTGCCGCACTCCTCCTCAGGGTTTATCAAGAACCGCCACTGCCTCAACCACTTTTACTTTAATTTCTTCATCTAATATCACTCTTATACTATTCCATGTACTAGTCCTTCCACTGATTATGATTTTATACCCCTCACCAAATATCCCAACTCAGTCCCCTTACCTCTAATGGTGGTTAAAAAGCATTCCCTTTAACAACTTCTCTATAAGATACTCCGGAACGCTCAAATTATAACCAAATACTAAGCAATATAGTTTAGAATTTTATTGAAATTAAATCTTATAGTTTTTACTTTTTTTTTTTATCAAATATTGAAATATATTATTTTAATTTTATCAAATGTCTTTAATAAAAATAACGGACTAAAATAGAATCTTAAGCCGATCCCACACGATTGGTGTATTTTACCCACATGCACCAGTCATGTTACTATAAACTTACTTATTTTACTTTAATATACATATCTGTATACTAATAATATTATATATTATAATATACATATATATAATATATATTTTGTATGTATATTACATTTTTATGAATATCTGCTATTTAATGCTAGAAAAAAACATAAACTTAAGTAAATACAATCTATGTTCCAATATAAGTACTTTATAATTGTTTTATTTTAAAATAGCTCTTTATTAGATAACAGCGTGATTTTTTAAGAATGCTCACCTCCATTTTAAACTGTGTATTTGAATTTTTTCCTTTCAATTTAAAGTATTTGCATTTTTGTGGAATAATTAATTTTTATACTATTTTTATCTGTATGATTTTTTTAGTTTTTATAGTTTTCTTAAATGTCTACTCCTTATTCGTATAATTTTATTATTATGAAAGAAATATTATCTTCCAAAATATAAAATTTAAAAAAAAAATATTTATTTCATCAAATGTAGTATTATTAGTGTAGTATTATTACGTCACATGAAATAAACTTCAAATTTGTTAATTATTTACGGTTAAAAGTCGGGTGAGCATGCTTAAAAAAATTTCTCTGTACATATGTTTACAATGATATATGAAATGCTCATAACTATATAAGGATATTAGTATCCCCTGAAATTTTTCTCCACTTTAAGCCTTCATTCCCCTCCTTTCCACTTTGTTTCTTGCCACAACAACATAATCTATGATTATAGGTAGGTAATAAATATAACCATATACCTACCTGTAGAGTGTAGATATTTAATTTGCAACAATAATTGCTGATAAGTTGCAACCAGGCACATGCAGAATACAGATCAATGGTAACGTCTTATTGATATTCGCTCAAAAAAGTTTCCTTTTATTTTATGATATTTTCCTAAAATACATTTATAATTTGAAACTTTCATATATAACATCGTTTTACAAGCAATTTATTTTGTATTAATTAATTATTAATAACAAAAAGTTATAGTTTCACTCACCTAGAAATACACACTATAGTATTATACTATAATTTGTACTTCTACCTATAATAAGTCCTCATAATAATATTATAGTCGTAATACATAGTAAAATTATATTTTGTGTATAGAGCGCTCTAATAAATGCTTTTGGCCCAAAGCGGACAGTTCATGGACACTTGAGACACTTCGTTCGCAGTTTTCTATATTTGTCCGTGTACTGGAATCAAGATGGATTGTTCAATCCACCTTGCCTGGAATATTATGATATCATAACCTTGATCATGAAAAAGATAACAGTATCTATTCTGTGGTAGTATCTGTTCTGTGGTACTACTAGTACCGCAGTCTACTACTACTGCGAACAGTAAAAAAAAAAAAAAAAAATAATATAACCTTAAATAATTCAGTTTACGTTTTTGTTTATATTGAGCCCATGACAACATATTTTCATTATGATTTAAAACCAGATAGATTATACCTATTTGTCTACGATCTAAGTTTAGTGAAGTTTTTCTGAACTAAATATTATTAAAAATGTTAAAAAAAAAGTATAATTATTAACTTTTCAGTATATTACACTACTAGTATAATACATGCATATTATTTGAGTACATATATTTTTTTGTTACCTATTAAAATTTATATTTTTTATTGAGTAAGAAGTAATAAAATAATTTGCAACACCTACATACCTGTGTATCAGGTACACACAATTTTTTAAAAATGTCAATTGAATTTCATAGCTTATTAGTCAATGATGATTCCAACACATTAGAAGTAGTTGAATTGTCAGAATTTATCAAAGGTAAGTTTTTAAATAGTTAATAATTTTTAATTTGATCCTAATCATTATTTGTTAATTTACAGATAGTTTTTATTTTATGACATTAACCAATTGTAAAGATTCAACAACACTTCAATCTTTTGTGGATTGGAAAAAATCATTGAATGACAACAATGTATTTTATTTAAATATAGATAACTGTCTGATATATGAAGGATTTTATAATGATTTTGGTCCTTTGAATTTAGGAAAGATTTATCATTATATCAATATAGTACGGGATAAATTTAAAGTGAGTAGAAGATGTAAAAACTGCTTGCTTATTTTAATTATAATCATAATCGTTGTTGACCACAATTAACATAATATTTTCAAACTTCTTAAACAAGTAAAATAAAGTCAAATAGTTAAAATAATATTAGGTTCCTTATCACAGCAATACTATTTATTAGGGTTATGCGGCATAAGTGCTTTATTTCCTTTTCAAGGCTTATATTTTAAGATTTTATCTACCAATAATCAATATTTTTCTTTATTTTGAATAAGAAATACATTTTAATAAAAATGACTATATGTAAAGTATATAATTAATATATATGCATATTATGGAGCAAGTATACATGATTGTATATAACTAAACTAAAAACCGTTTTATTTTAAAATTAAAATACCTTTTATAGTTTCTTCAAAATCAACAATTGAAGTATCGCATTATATTAACAAAATTAAACTAAAACATAAACATGTTCTAAAATTGAAATAACAAGTTACAACGTAGAATATTGTATATAATATACTACTTTGAAGTTGTTATATTTTAAAATACATAATTATAATAAACAATTTTTTTTTTTAAATACATATAAAATAAACTAATTAAAATAAATTTAATTTATAAAAAAATAACTTTTTTTTTAACATAAAATTATAAGTAAAAATAATCATGATAATAAATGTATAATCTTAACAAACAATTGAATCAACAAAATAACTTAAATTATAAAAGCGAATAGGTAATCATTTACAAAAATCATATTGATTAAGGTTAGATAAGTAAATACTTATAAATATACAGTAGGTAAAAATATAATTTAAATATACGTATTACTTATTGCAAATTAATTGTAAAATTTGGATTTTTTTTTGTAGGGAAAGTGTATCATTGAATATAATACCCAATAAATTAACTAATTTGACATTAAACAAAAAATTAAAACATAATTTTATAACAATAGTACCTACATACTAAAAATTATAAAATTCGATTTTTGAAAAAACTTTTAAACTTCAGATGTTATATTGCATAAGTAATTAAAATGTACCACCAATTTTTATTTAAACCTCCATTAACAAATATAAGTTTTACAATAAAGCTATATAAAATCACTTGTTCCGAATGATTATTTATACAATATCTATTAGCTTTCAATTGTCTTTTGTATATTTTGTATGATTGTATGGTAATGCACTTCCATCATTGACCTACACTTACGCTAACTAACCCTATACAATATTATTAAACTTCAAAGTTTAAGAGTGTATAATTTTATAGGTTATAGCTGAATATATCATACTATTTAATAAACAAATTAAAAATCATAGTTATGATGTGTATTCATTATGAAAATGTATTGCATTGCATTTAAGTTTTTATAGGTATCCTAATCTTTATAAACATATTTAATTTTTATTTTTTAGGCCTATAAAAGAGTGGTTCATTGTACTCATAATGTTAATGAAAAGAATCGAACTAATGCGGCATTTCTTATTTGTGCCTATATGGTTAGTTAAAAATAACACGTTTGTGAAGTAAACATTGTTTAAAATGTATTTATTAATTTTATAGATAATTGAAAATAATTGGACCGCACATCAAACATATACAATATTATCACAACAATATAAATATCAATATCTACCATTCAGGTAAATATTGGGTGTAAAAAATTGTATTATTTATTTATATGATATTTAATAATAATAATAATAGGGACGCATCGTGTTTGGTGAAAATCACATATTTAGTTACAGTTGAAGATTGTGTCAATGCCTTGTATAAAGCAAAATGGTATGGATTTTTCGACTTTGGCGATTTTGATGTGAAAGAATATGAAAAGTTTGAGGTTAGCTAAAATTAAAATTTTTTATGTATTTGATCACTTTATTTTAAACTAAACATTTAAACATTATTAGTCCATTCAATTTGGTGATATGAACTGGATTGTACCTGGTACTCTTTTGGCATTTTCATCTCCATATTCTGAAGATAACGCTGACTTAGGTAATTGTATTTATAATTCCTATTTGTTTAAACTATTTGTAAATATATAATTTGTTTTTAATACTCGTAGTTATTATTAATTTTATTAGTTGTATACCAGACACATTCTCCAGCTTATTATTATCCATACTTTAAACAAAACAATGTCAAACATGTGGTGAGATTAAACGGCACAATGTTGTATGATGCTAAACGGACATTTGTTGATGTTGCAAATATTAAACACACAGATATGGCTTTTACTGATGGTACTCCACCTCCAGATAATATACTTCAATTGTTTTTGGAACTATGTGAGCAGTACATAGATGATATTTCAGAAGTTGAGAATACATGTAATTTTAACATAAGTAGTGAAGTTAGTGTACCTAATTGTTTAGGTGCTGTAGCTGTACACTGTAAAGGTATGATATACCTTAATAATATAATATGACATATAATAATATAATACACACATTTTAGCTGGTTTGGGTAGAACGGGTAGCCTAGTGGCTTCATATATCATGAAGCATTGGTCTTTTACAGCTATGGAAGCTATAGCATGGATTCGTATATGTCGTCCTGGTTCAGTGATTGGTATACAACAACAATGGCTTATTAAGTGAGCACTTTTAAACACAAATTAATAAACACATAAAATAAAAAACTATACACAAAAATAAAGCGTTTCAATTTATTTAGTTTATGTTGTTAGTTATTATAAATTTAAATAATTTTATTTTTATGCAGTTATGAGGAACATTTAATAACAATCGGTAAACAGTGGCGGGATCAAAAAAAGCATAATTTTGACAAGTATAGAAAGTTCAAAAATGGAGTATATAGTGTTAAACGATATAATTCTGATGGTTATGCATATGAATATGTTGATTCACCTCCTCAGTCGTATTTTAGTAATGAAAAACATTTCTCCTCTAGTAGCAGTGGCAAGAATGAAATAGAGTGTGTGGAACTAGAAGAGGTAAACTATATGATTTTCAATAATAACTAATAGCAATGAATGTATTATTATATATATAATTATATTTTCAGTACAATCAAAGTGGACTTTCATCTGTATTAAAAAGAAAATTGAACACAAATAATCATAATGTATATTCTGATGTCCAAAGTGATATATATGTAACAAATTTAAAACAAACGAATCCAGTCTCTAAAAATGGGGATACAAAACTTGACAGTACTCATTCAATAATGAAAAATAGTTGTCAAGTTACAAATACTTCAAATGAAATAATTATAAACCAACTGTTGAAGAACAAAATTAAAATCCCAAATACAATTACAATCTCAAGAAGTAATGGAAAACCCTCTGTAGTTGATAAAAAAAACACAAAAAGTAAAAAATTTAAAAAAATGGTACCAGATCAACAATAACATTAACACTAACAACAACTATAACAATGTAATTGCAAGTTATATATTTTTTGTTAAAAGGTATTTATTCATTTGTAATTAAATAATTAAATTAGTATGTTAATGAATTGTATTATAAATATCTAATTTCAAGTTTAGTAATTTTTCATATTATGGGCTTAAAATACCATCTGAATGTTACTTATAGTATTATTAATGTTATATCATTAATTATATTATATATTAATTATGTTACAAACAATATTTTGTATTCATTTGTCTGTATAATTAGATGTATTTTTAGCTTTATACAAAAGATTAGGGAAGACATTAAATAATAACTAGAGTGATTTTAATTTGGTTATATTTCAGATAGACATTATAAAATAATACATGTATAATATAATATATATTATTTCAATTAATATAGTTGTGTAACGTGCACTTGCATATCCATATGGATAATTTTTTTCACAAAAATCTTTATTTTATTGTATAATTTGATGAGTATAAACATTCATAAAAAGCGCATACATTTGTTTTTTATTCATTGTTCAATAGATTTACTTAATTTTTGTGTTAAAAAATCAAAATAAATGATTATGACAGGCAAATTTCTGTTTTTCTTAAATCTGTAGATTAACCAATAAGTACTTAAAACTTATTATTTATACTATTTTAACTTAATTTATTTGAATTATATAAGTACTTACTTACTATTGATTACATTTATTATATCTATTATTATTATTATTAGTGTTACTACAATATTTTTATGTTTTTGTAATTTATATTGTTTAATTAATTATTATTTTAGAAAATAGACTTATAAATATAATTATAAAGTAGTGAATAACAGATCTAAAATTGAATCATTATAATATACCTATCATTATAATAAATGTTTATAGTGTAAAACTATACACACATTATAATAAAACAATGCAAAAATTTCATGTGACAAATTCCAACATCAACTACAATATTAAAAGTATATTTATGATATTTACAAATAAAAATGGTTTTAATCATGTTTACTTATGAAACTTATTTATTGGTAAATATAAAAGTACTTATGTAAAAACTATGAATATTAATTAGATTTTGATCGAATTGATAAGAGATATAAAATCATATATTGAGAATAGATGAGTACAAGGAATGGTGAGAAGTAGCAGTAAATGAAGAAATGAAAGAAAATGGTAGATGTGGTTAGGGAAAGTGATAGAGTAATTATGCTGAAAATAATATTAGAGTATAATGTATTGAATATAATTTGTACATATGATTTACAAGTGGAATATGAAGAAAGCCAAAAGGGAGATTTCTAGAAAGAGATGAATGAGTTAATACAAAGGCATACCAGTAATTGATATCACACGAGAAAATAAATTGAAGAAATAGTAGTTGTTTTTAAACTCACCATATAAATTAGCAATTTTAATTATATTTTTTAGGAAGAGGGAAGAACATAGATTAATGCTTTTAGAAATTTGGTGTAAGAAGAAGAAGGTGAAATATGGAAGAGATTATAAACAATTTTGGAAAAAAAGTAGCAGTTGTTAAACAAGTACCCAAGAAAGTCATTGTTAAGAGTATTGGTAGCATACCAAAGGATAAGCAAACAAGTTGGGAAAAAGAAGTGCAAGAAATAATATCAAATTTACCAGTTTAAGAAATAATACAATAAAGCAAAGAGTAATAAAAAGTAGTAAAGAGTAAAGCTAGGTTAGATAAATATGATGAGTTATATGATAGATTTGGAATAAAATAAGAGGAAAAAGGATTATAAAAGATGGAAAAAAAAAATAATCAAGAGATTTTGAAAATGTATAGTGTATAAAATGATTAATAAAATCACAAGGAATAAATATTATTTTAAATGAGGTATTTTCAAGAGAAGTTATTATATTCTACTCAACTCAACTCGATCAGTTGAGTAGAATTTAGGTATGGTGGATTTAATAAAAAAAATAAAAAGTGCAGAATATTTTTAGAAAAATGAAAAATAAGAAGTCGATTAGATCATATGGAGTATCATTAGAAGTATGGAAAGTCTTAAGAAATTTAGGTATAGGATGGCTAACAAAGTTCTTTAATAAGTTAGGTTGTTGAAGTTAAAATTCCAGAAGCACCATCTCACTGAAAAACTAACACAAGGCTATCTTATATAATATTTTAAAAATCTTTTTAGTTTTAATTTTTTCAATTTTGTAATGTTATGAGTTAAATATCAAATATGTATTTCATCATTAAGCAAAACCCTCTTATCATAATATATGTTTAATGTTAAATAGTTGGTTTTGACCATCTAAACCATATAAACTAATAGATACACCTTATTGTATGCTTGTACTAGCATAAAGTGAAGACCAAATTTTTAATGATATGGTATCACGTTTAAACAAAATGACTTTTCCAGAATTGTTATATCAGTTTATTACTCATAGACAGTACTATTGAATTTATATTTTTTTGTTTTTATTTTATAAAATATGTATTATGTATATACTATTATTTGATATATATATAACAAAAAAATGATTTATTCTGTTCTGGATATATTATAGTGGATAGGGTCAATACTGTCAATATTAAACTTTTTTTATAATGTGTTATTATAAAGCTAAGGGGGACTAATACTATTGACCTATCACCTATGTTTATTTAAATGGTTAAAAAGTGGTTTGATTTACTAATATATTTTGTATAATCTTTATTTGCGGAGGAAATGTATAAAATATGAAAGTATTTTTGAGAAGGTAAACTTCTATGCATTATAATATTATTACGCTTGTTGCTTTCTATATGGATTTTTTGTTAGATATATTAAATTATATTAAAAATAAAAAGTTGTAACAGTGCATAATACATATATTGTTATATGGGGTTGTTGTTGTTTGGAATTCATACACTGTTAATGAATTTCAACAACTCAAAAAAAGTTTTTATTACTAATAAAAGGTTAATCTGCTGGTTACTTATTGGGTATAAACTATCCTCTGTGTGACTATTCTCTCATTTCCACAGTTAGATATGTACTCATTAGCTGATCACAGGCACATCTGTATTAGTTTCCTTAAAAGATTGTTGTCTGATCAATTAAAATCTCCAGATTTACTTATCATGCTAAACTTTAAAGTTCCTCATCACCTAACGTGTTCCTTTATTCCTTTTTGTTTTAGTAACTAAATTAAAAATGAGCCTAGTCGGCGTTTAATGTTATTAGCCAATGAAAATCCCTCTTTTTATCTCTAATTTGCAATAAAATGCTCAAATTTTAGTTCTTAATTAATTGTTAATGTAAAATTTAAATATTAACTGTAAGTTGAACATAGTTGTAATAAGGGTTAAACCCTTTTATAATAATAAATAAGAAAATGCAGTATGCACTTTAATGCACAGAATGAATTTACTAAAAGTCAAGACGATTCATTTGCGTGGACGATGATGAAAATATGATACTGTGTTGAGCATACTTCTTATTAATTTTACCATGAGTATGACCGTGTCTAAAATCTTATCAAAGGATAAATGAAATTTTTTTTATAAAAACTCATTTTTTTTAAATAGCTTTGTATCAGAGTTGTTATATCCATATTCCACGTGGTCAAGTAAATTTGTTTTACCAGATAAATATGGGTAGAAGATGTTAGTTTGTTGTTGATTTAGTTGATATGACCAGCAGACATTCTGATATCCATATAAGGACGCGATATTTAGGTGGAACCTTTTTAAACTTTTAAATTAACCAACTAATAATTAATATAATATGTTTCAGTTTTAAAATCATAAAATATCTTCCCAAGTTCACAGTATAGTTATAATTATTTTAATACTTCCAGTTTCAGGTGCTTTAACAGAAAGAAAGTTTACAAAATTCAAACATATTAAGCTTATTGAGAAGTGTTTTATTTAATATATTGCGTACATATATAATGTATAAATTAACATAATATAATAAGTATAATAAATCACTACTTCGTGGAATATATGCGTGAGCTAACAATAAATTATATATAATAAAGGTGTGATACCACACAGTTATCACGATACACAAAATCTTTTCCCTTTTGTATTTTTGGAAAAAGTTATGTATTACAATACTGTTTAACTTAACAGCTAATTATAATAATAATAAATTAATAAACAATTTTTAATATACATTTTTTTTTATTTTTTTTTTTACTTTTGTTTTATTTGATAAAATACTTTCTATACCATAACATAATCCTTAAATTTAATAGTGGGTTTAGTTTGTCTTTTGGGTCTCATGGTTGGTTCAGGGGTTATCCTAACTCTTTCTTGATTCTCTCCATTTATTTCTCCCTCTTCTGTAACAAAATTATTAAAATTATTATGGTTATCTTGATATAACGGTTCCTCTATGTCTTAATTATTATAATTATTGTTATGGTTATCCTTTCTAGGTCTTAAATGATGTGCATTTCTTCTTATTGTATTACCTTTATTATTAACAACAAATTAAGAGCGGGGTATGTGTGCTTTTGCTATAATTTTTCCTGGGGACCATGTTTTATTGCTGTTTTGTATAAAAACATTTTGATTATTTTCATAAGATGTAACTTTCTTCCTAAATGTTTTATCGTACCAAGTTTTTAATTTCATTTGACTATCTATCAGTTTTGTTGCTATTCCTACTTGTACTTTAGGTTTAAATTTTTGCTTGGTTATAGGAAGTTTAGTTCTTAAAAATCTACTATTTAATAACTCACAAGGAGCTGAATTTATATTGACAATAGGCGTACAGCTGTATTCTAACATTAGTAAATCTATGTCTATTTTTTCTTCATGACTTTTTTTTAGCAGCTTCTTACAAGTTTGAACTGATTTTTTCCCGCGAGTCCATTACGTTGGGGTAGAATGGACTGAATATTATTACTTCAAAGTTCAATGGTTTTGTGAAATTAATGAATTCTAAGGAGTTAAATGGCATGTTATCGGCTATAAATGACTTTGGAATATCGTTGGAGCTAAATATTATCTTTGTATTAAAAATTATTTTTGTAGCTGTTTTATATTTTAATTCTACCTGGTCAAACCACTTTGAGAAGTAGTCCACGATAACTAAGTAGTCTTTTCCCGCAAATTTCAAAATGTCTGATGCTAACTTTTGATGAGGTAATACTGGTATATCATATAACAATAATGTAGTTTTAACATTTGATGCTTTAAACATGTTGCAAAGGTTACATTTGACTATGAATTGTTCTATTTCATTTACCATTCCTGTCCAGAAAAATAACTTCCTCACCCTAAGTTTAGTTTTTGAAATGCCTAAGTGACCTCTGTAGAGCAACTTTAGTATTAATTGGCGCAAACTGTGCGGTATTATTATCTTGTCGTTATAATAAACAATACTATCCTTTACAATGATTTCACTTTTTATGTTATAGAACAGTAATAGTTTTAGTTAAATTTTTTTTTGTTAGGCCACGCGTTATTACAATATTCTATTAGTTTATTGAGTATGGAATCTGACATCAAACAAACAGTTTCTTGTTTGATATTGCAAACGTTGTTTTTGTTATTGTAATGGTTAACAAAGTTGACAACTCCTTCATACTCAAACTCTGGGCATATAAGTTCATATTATATATTTCATAAATGACAGGGGTAATAACCCCATACCCTAAAATATTTTAATAATGTTCTTTATGACTTTATGTGTTTCCTCACATTGTGTGCTCTCTTTTTTAACCATGTTTACATTTGTATTTGCTCTATTGATTAAGTTCAACTCTGTGCATGTGCTTAGACCTAATTTAAGTGTGGTACTGTTATTAATTATTAAGAATGTTATTAGTTTAGGTTTATTTCTTATAACACATTGTAATTCTACCAATCCTACAGGTATGAAGGTATGAATGTCCCCCATATGCTTCTAACCTAATATTGGTGTCCCTATACTGTTTTTACATTTTAATATTTCAAATATTTTATTTGATAACAAATTAACCTGTGAGCCCGTGTCTAGTTTAAAAGTAACATTAACATTTTCTACTTTAATTATTTCCAGCCATTGATTCTGAAAGCTAATTTCATTGATTCCAAATAATTGATTAACTGCTTTGTCGCTCTCTAACTTTTCCACATTGGCCATTTCCTTATTGGTGCTGTTACTGGAACAACTTACTGCAAAATTTATAAGGGATTTAATTAGAAAGTATTATGTTGATATGACGTAAGAAAAGAAGTATTAATAGGTAAGACCAAGGTCCATTTAAACTAAGTTCATAAAAATATACTGAGTATTGACATAATTAAATATAAATAAAAAACTATACAACATATAATTTATACAGTACTCTTTACATTATAATATTAATATTAAAAGTATTCCTCAATTATAAAATACATTTAATTTCAACATTTTTTCTTACATCAACCTGTTACAAAATATATTTAAACATAATATGATTAAAATAAATAATCCGATTGGTGATAAGAATACTAAAAATAAAGTTATCCAGATACAAATTGTAGAAGTTAATAAAACATTTTAAAAATGTAATTATTAATTATTTTATTACACTATGAAGGGAGTTAGAATACCTTCATGGTAACCTCATGCTTGATGTAGAAGTCGACTAATTGAAGTAGCATTAGCTTGATAGCCGGCGTAAAACTTGTCAAAATAAGTCTGAGGAGTTCTAAAAAGAATATAGGCAAGTTTTCTTTCCCGAATGTTTTTTGGCAATACAAGTGAAAGAAAATTATGAACTTTGAGTGTATACATAGCCTTGTAAATGATATGTAATATGTGTGTCTACCTAACAGTCGAGATATCAACAGTGTAGAAAAAGTACCAAAGGTTTTTGGGTTGGATTCACGCCTGTGTAAGCATAATAGGTTCAAAGTTGGAGTAGGTACGAAAAATGTAGGAACATTGAGCCAATGAAGCAGAGAGTTAGCAGAAGTTTTGAGGAGGAGGAATGTGAATATTTGTTGTGTGCAACGAACAAAGTGGAAAAAAACAGAAATCAAGAGAAATTGGCGAGATACAAAGTCATATACTTAGGAAAGACAAATATAAGAATTAATGTAGGAGGAGGGATATTAGACGAAGAAATGAAAGGAAAGTTATAGGGTAATTGTGGGGAGAGTAATATTAGAGGAAAATGTATTAAAATTAAAATAGTGGCAAAGTGCACTAAATCAATTTTTTGAAAAAAATTAGCTATGAGTATCATTGGTTTCAGAATGTCATCAGCTATAATTCAGTTATAGTTTCATGTTTCAAAACTCACTATAAACCTAGATGAGTTCAGAAGCAAAACACGCTATATTTTACAATTTATCAAATCTAACTTTTTAAATTGTATTTGTATATTCTATGGTATTAATATATATAATATCTATAATATCATAGATAGATGCATTAATAAATACGGATAACAGCAGTGATATGAGTTTGGGTATCCTATGACCTATATGACGGCTATAATAGTTTGTTTAACTTACGTACATTTTTCTTAGCAATAGTATTGTGTTTATTTGAATAATTTAACTTTAATAGAATATAGTAGTTTTGTATCATGGACGATACTAGAGATAAATTCCTTACTCAAACTTCACAAGAAAAAGCGAAGAAACCAGTCAAAAGAAATATTGAAAAAAAAGCAAGGTGAACAGACTTTTTTCAATTTTTACTCATCACCGCACCTTTTTAAAAATATCAATCTCACCAACTTTTGTTTCTAAGTCTTTTTAAAAACTATTATCTTATTGAGTGATAGCTGTGATAGTTCTGATGGTAGGCATGTATAGTACCTGCCTACTTGGTAGGTATGTGGTATTATTATAGATTTTCTGATGCTGTCGTTTTTTTCTTGTTACAGACATCAAGCAAAACATATCCCTACTGCGCCAACCTGTCACCATAACGAAGGTAGTACTTCCAAATGCAGCAGTCTTATAATGCAGGATATTCGGCAGATTCACAAAGTCGCAACTTTGGATTCAAAGAAACAGTACATCCTCCAACAAAGCAGTGTTTCTTCTGCAAAAATTCACCATCCTCCTGAAGACGGATATCAAAACAAACAAGGGGGGTGGAGGTGATTCGAAGACCATGAAGGTGTGTCAATCTGCATTCTTGCATATTTGGAGACAATGGACCCCCATTAACTTTGAAAAACGCAAATCTATACACAATTAAATACGAATATTTCTGAAAGGTTTTTAATGAAAAATTTAACATTGGATTCACTGCTCTTTACTCGGATAAATGCTCTGCATACACGCGTATCAAAATTCAGATAGCCCAATAAAAGATGGAGAAAAAAAAGAACAACTAGAGTCATAATTGTCGATACGTAAAAGAAAGGCACAAACATTTTTTAATAAGTTGAAATATGCAGAACAAGATGAGTTTATTTTAAGTTGCGACTATTAAAAAAAAATCTAGTTTTGCCAAAGATAGCAGATCAAGAAGTATATTTTTGAAGACAGCTGTATCTATACAATTTTACCATTTGCGAAGGGATTCTCACAGAACCTCGAACTATTCGAAACACGTTCAGTTATGTGTGGACAGAGAATCAGTACATACAATTTTCTATTCACATAGCATTGACAATATACCATAAACTTTGTCATTTCAACTTTAATGGCAAGAAAGTTATCAAGTTGTTCTCAGATGGGTGCAAGGATCAAAATAAAAACACCACAATGATTTTCGTGCTGCAGTATTGGCTTCTGTTTAAAGCTCCGAAAAATATTGATTTATTTCCCAATAATTTAATTAACATGAATATATTACTAAATATTCTATGTCAATTTTCAGATTTTTAAGTCATTAAGGGAATAAAAAAATCTCGATTTGACGAAATCGGGGGAAAAAAAGGAGGGAAGAAACAGAGACAGTAAGATTAGGAAAGGACATTTATGTTGATGGAATAAGGTGGAGAGGAAGACCGAAAAATAGAAGGGCGATGGTAAGTAGTATGAGGAAGATGGGGAAGTGAAAAAGATATAGATAGATAGAGTTAAGTGGAAGTGTAAGACGGGTGGCCAACCCCAAATAATTAGGAGAGAAGGCGACTAAAGAAGAAAGTACGAAGAAAGAGAATGATTTGTTTAAGCTAATATTATAAAAAATAGTGAAAAAGTCCAATATAATAATAATGATAAATGCTAAAAAAAAGTTGAATTATAGAATAATAGTATTATAGGTATAGTACCTAATAATATTTTGCAGAACAGCAAGATTAAAAATCAAAATTTAATTAGATAATTTATCAGCTTATACCTAATACGATTATTGACGATATAATATATAATACGACATGAAAGGCGGGTGATAGTGGTGTGATTACATTTTGTTAGGGTGAATTAGTAAGTGGGGGAATCTAAACGATTATCTATCATGCGATCCTAGTGAAAATATGCCATACCACATACACGTAGCGTGTAATCTGCGTATGAATATGTTGTCAAAACTATAAGCTAGGTGGCGTTTTATTAGCATAGATTTCCCCACCTTGATATTTATCCATAGAATTTAGTAGAATTTACCGCAACACGTTTTAATCCGTATGTCAATACCATCATAGTTCGTGGCTGTACCTACTGTAGGAGTAGCATTATATAACAATAATCAAATTGCAATAATATAACCTAGTTTAAATACAGAATATATCTGTATTATTCACAAAAAGCTTGTTTTTAATTTACAGGAAATATCATATTATATAATGGCAAATAAACAAGAAGTCATTAAAGAGTTGGCTGACGACAATACAGTCAAGAATAATGAAAATGCATTGCTCTTAAAAACACTAATATTTTTAGATGGTGATTGTTTTTACAGAGTATTTGTTGGTAAGTTATTTTGATACATATTAATCATATTATATTTATTTTAACTATGGGTGACTGTCAATTGTTAGATATTATTAATAAGTTAAAGTTGAGTATATTTTTACATTTGTATATTATGTATGGCATGTCTTGTATTATATAAAAACATTTGTTTGTATGGAGACGTTATAAATTCTAACCATTATAGCACTATATTATAATTATTTATGTATGGCATTGAGATATTGTTATAATGCATATCTATGTTATTTGATACTCATTTTTTATGTTTAATTTGATAAATATTTATTAAAGTTTACAAAATATATAAATATTACAAAATTTAAAAACTTTTAATATTAGTTAAATAGTTAATTAGTATAGGTAAAGGTATAATGGCGGGTGTAATAGATCGTAATTTATACATACAAAATGTCCTAATAATCCATTCTTATATTTATATTAGGTACAATCACAGATATATATCTGTGGGTACAATACATTTAAAAAATATAATAATACCATAGAATACTTTCAGTTGATAATATATTATTTTCAGAATAATCAGTCTACTTGTAAAAATAAGATTAACTAAAATATAATTATTGTTGCTATTACTGCTATTATGCTAATTACTGTTTCTTACAGGGACTGGAACTTTATCGATTTAATAGGTTCTGGTTCCAGTTTGGTTCTTTAAAAAACAATATTTCAGTTTCAATTTCTATTCTGATTCGTGAAAATGTTAAATTTTGGTTCCGGAATTATCAACATTGAGATTAGAATATTTTTGTGTTGTTACTTGTAGAATTATTTATATAAAAATTAATCAATAATATATCGTGGCATGATTAGGGTCTAGGGATTTAAAAATTTGTTTAACCAAATCCAACCGACAAATGTGTTTATTTACAAGTTTTATTTTGTGTTATTGTAAATAAGATTATGGTCGGTTGAATTATGTTATTAATTTTGTAACAAATTGTAGAATTTTTAAAATGTGCTGCTAAATCATAATGAATACTATACGTATTGTACCTATGTACCTAGTTCTTTTATACATAAATAATTTATTATATTACTGAAGTGTGTAAGTATATTGTATGTGTAATGTGCATGTTATATTGACATCCCAGTATAAAATCACCCTAATAAAATTGTTCATAATGGAATATAATTTTATAAAAATAATTCATTTTTTTTATATAGATGATATAGAAAATTGATTTTCCTATGGTACATAATTATCGAAAAATTACCATCATATTATTGACTTTTGAAATTTCCTTTAACCTGTGTGCTGACCAAAATATCTTACTCTTAATTAATATCACATACCTACTATAATATAATAATATAAAATAAGTCACTGCGCATGATTTTCAGTGCCATACATAAATAATGATAACATAGTTTCGTAATGGTTAGTATTTATAATATAATAATATAATGACCTATGTATTTGAGTGGCTAAGAATCCTGAGAAATTCAGAATTCTTTCCCTAATTTTTTAAAAATGTTTTTTCTAAATTGTTACTAAACTGCTTAAAGATAAAGATTTTTTTCCAGTACTTCGAGGATTCCGATTTAAATTTTGTCAAAATATCTGGTATACATTAACCTATTAAAACATTATTTCCTATGATAGGTTTTTATTTATTTATTATTGGTTGATAAATTATACTTGGTGGATTCCTACCTATGCATTTTTACTAAATTAACTTATTTTGTGACTATGCATGGAAATAAAGTTTTTAGTTTGTTATACAAATCATATCGAGATAAAAAAATTAATTTGTTTAAATTATGTGAGTTAATATAATAAAATAATATCAGGCTTTAATTTTTAACTATTTATAAAAATATAATCTTGGAAACTTAACTCATTTCACAGCATATAATGTTAAGCGTTAACATTAACACTACCATTAATGTTAACATTAATTATGCCCAGTAGTTCTATGACTTAAGTACATTTTGAGTACTATGTATTTCCATTAATTGTATATTTACAATTGAATATATAAAATTAATCTTATTACTAACATAAAATATGTCTAATATGTACATTTTTTTAGAAAATGGAATCACTATCGAAAGCCTACAATATATGACCAGCAAACATTTACAAACAATTTGTTCATCTCATGATTATGACACAATAAATTGTTTTGAAAAAAAATTAAAGAAATGGCAGGCAAGTTTAACTATTTTGTTATTATTAAACAAATTGTATAAGTCTCAATCTTAATTCGTATTTTTTTTATTATGATTAATCATTATATTAAATTTTAATTAAATATTAGGTACCTAAAACATATCCTAAATTAATTTTGCTTTACGTTAATTTAATTTACGAATATAATAAGGAATTTTATTCTAGTTTTTGTATAGAACAAATCTTTCATTTTGACTTTTATAATATTCATATTTTATTAAGACTCGATAATAATTTTAATTAATTATTTTTCAGGAAAATATTGTTTATTGCAAAAGTTATGTACAACAGTGTTATGATTATCGTAATAAGCAAAATTCATCAAAATATAGTAATTTGGCATAGGTTAAATATTGTATTTAGTATTATAATTTGTGATTTATAATAAATGTATCACAACTACTTATACCTTTTTTTTTATTTATATATTTTAGATAATAAGCAAAACAATGAATGTATTGGTTTTAGTAAGTTTTTTTTATGTCTGTATACATTTTTACAGATAGAAGGATTTTAACAGAAGTTTTGAAATTAAGAACTTTTTTGATTGCTAATTGGTCATAGTTGGTCTTTTTGAGATACCATTTTAAATATTCTAAATAGATTTAGTGGAAAAACTACCTTTCATAATGGAAATGATTAATAAATGTAGAAAAAATAACAAAATTTAAATACAAATAAAATATTCCGAAAAGTTTACTAATTTCTTTATTTTTTAATAATTATTATTGCATCTTCAATTCAATCGAATTACTAACATATTATTTTTGAAAATTTCAAATATTTTTACTTAATAAATAAAATAAAATAAAACATTATTATAGGATTATTATGTATTATACGATATAATATAAAAAAAGAGTTTAATTTATCTAGCAATGTATACTACTTGGTTTACTACCTATGTATATTGTTACTACATTTATTTTTGGAAGTTAAAACATACCTATATAATATTCTATTGTTTATGTGTTATTTGAAGAGTCAGATTTGTCTATGGACTTCTTGTTATAACTTATAATACCAAGAAACTAAAATAAGATATTCTAGTTAATAATAATATTCTACATCAGACATCCTATTACCTACTATTTAAAATTTAAATATAAAAATATACTGTAAATTTGGCGGTTGGATGGGTACATTTTATGACCTAAATAATGTATATAGAAAAGTTTAATTTTAACCATTTTATTAAGATAAACGCTAATAAATTATTTATGTAGGTACCTTCTGGCTATAATAAATAAATTTACTTTTCTAATCGGTTTTATTGTAAATAGGTTTATATGTATGTAGGTACATAAAAAAATAATCTAAAGTATATTATAGACCCATTATACATTTTAAATTATTTTGTACCTACCTATTGGTAAAACACTATTTATGAAAAAATTAAGTTCCAAGTACCTACTTTAATTATGATAAATTAATATTCACAAATTATACCAGATACAATTAAAAATAAAATAAAATTAGTGAATTTAAATGAGAATTAGGATAACTAAAATTATAAGTAGGTACTTACCGGCTACTTATAAAATATAAAGTGTAGGTTGTGTAAGGGATTTTTGTCATAATTTATATTCATATCATATTGATAATTATCATCGTTTAAATACAATGATAATTGATGATAACTATTATTAATATTATTTATATGAAAATGTCAAAAGTAATATAATAACAAGACTGCGGTCTATGTTATATAATAATTGTATATATCTATCAATATTATTAATAATTATAATATATAATCATACACGATATTATGTTTTGAAAATTCCTAATAATTATAAAAGTCTAAACAGATAAATCGTCTATAGTATTGTTTCTCAACCTGTGGTATGTAAAGAAAATCTCCCATAATTGGAATGAATCATTATTAACATTAAATATTATTTGGTTTATTTAATATTAGTTGGTTTATATATATATATATATATATCGATGGTGCGAAGGTCGTTTGTAATCGTAGCAATTAAGATAACGATAATTTTTTTAATATAATGTAAATCGATAAAGCGTATTCTTATTTGACAATAACACGTTTTTACATTAGTTCCTTCAGTTTATTCACTAGTGTCACGTGAGTTGTATGCATCAAGTATATTTTATATTTTTATGTAGTTTTTTCATACTTTATATTTTGACATAAAATTGAGTAAAAATTAAAAAACATTTTTAGAAAGCAGAAGTTCAAATACTAAGAAACAGAGAACATAGCCAAATTATAAATATGACAATAGTTACTTACAATTCGGATTCGTTGTAAAATTTGGTTTGAAAAATTATACTCCGTTACCTCAATATGTAATTTGTTAAGAAGCACTTTCGAAACAAAGCATGAAACCATCACTACTTGAGCTTCACCAATTATCAAAGCATCCAGAAACAGAAAGCAAACCGATTGAATTTTTTATCATTTCAGCATTTATTCGTTTCAGTATTTATTCATTTCGATCGCAATGATGAAATTATTGAAGAGTTTTTATTTTGTAAGCATTTACAAACCCACACAATATTTGAAATTATTTTTACAACCATTAATGAATATTTGATTGAAATAGATCTGCCGTGGACTCAATGTGTAGGTTTTTGTTCTGATGGAGCCAGAGCAATAACTGGAAGGCTAACCGGAGATGCAGCAAGAATAAAAAAAATTGCCCCAGTATGTAAAATTAATCATTGCATGATTCACTGGCAAGCATTAGCATCCAAAAACATGTCTAGAAGTTTAAAATTAGTTCTTGATAGTGCTGTAAAAGTTGTAAATTTAATCAAAGCCAGACCTCTCAATTCAAGACTATTCACAGAATTATGTAACCAAATGGGCAGTACTCATAAATCCCTTCTTCTTCACACAGAAGTAAGGTGACTTTCACAAGGAAAAGTCCGCACCAGGCTAATCGAGCTGAGGTCAGAAGTTTTATTTCTTTTGACTGATATTGATGAAGAAAAGTCCAAATCATTTTGTGATGACGAATGGCTGTCAAGTACATGGCTGACATATTTCACCATTTAAATGTTCTAAATATGAGTCTGCAAGAATTAAACACAAACATATTTTATTCTAGTAATATAGTTAATGCATTCATGAGAAGGTTGGATTTCTTTATTTCACAAGTATCCAAGAATGATCTTTCAGCATTCGAGACACTAAGCACATTTTTGAAAGACAACAAAATTCGACCGAATTCAAATATAATTACAGATATTTCGGAACACCTGCAATCACTAAAATCCAACATTTCAAAATATTTCCCTGCGGATAACTCAGAATTGAAATGGATCATAAAATCTTTCGAAGATGATTATATTAAGAACATTCCAGATATTATTTTGGCAAAAGAATCATTTATTGATATTCAAGTAGGTTAAATCTGAAAATACAAAATAGAAATCAGAAATATATTCATATTTCAGAAATTTACCATTTCTGATCTTATATTTATAATAACCCGTATAACTATAAGTTATTATTTGTACAAAATAACGTATGCGTTATATAACATCTACGGATGTCTAGTAGATAGTTAACTAGATAGTATTTTATATTATAATAAAATAAACAGATATTAGATTTAGTATATTTAATGAGGTTTAAAACTTTTAATTTTTTTTTATTAATTTATTGTATATTGTAGTAATGTAAAAATGTTTGCACAAAACAGATCAAATGCATAGTTTTAAATAATATTAGAGTACTTAAAAATCAAACCATATTTTCTATTATATAAAGCCCAGGATTTTATATTCTATGATAATACATAAGAAATAAGCTAAAGTATGGAAAAGCCACCCTAAAAATTTCACTGACCACCTCCCTACTTAAAACTTTCTTATTGAAATACCCTGTATCCAATATTTAAAAATTTTTAAATTCATTAAAAGTTATTGTAATATTATTTATGAAAAGACAAAAAAAAAAAAATTACACTTATTTTATGATATGGTATATTTTAGATTATTATATCCTTGTTCCTGTGAATGTGTAAAACTATTGGCAATTTAAAAGAAATCTATTATATTATATTTATTTAATTTTCTTCTTCTTAGATCTTCCTATTTCTATTTATATTATCTATATCTATCCTGATTCTATTTTTTCCCTTCTTAAAACATGCCCTAGCTATCTAGCTATCTCAATCTATTCTCCTTCATTTTGTCCACTATTATAGCCACTCCCATATTACCCCGTATATATTTATTTCTTATTTTGTCTTCTCATCCATGTTAACATTCTCTGCCTAAATCATACTCTGTTCTATCTTCCTATCCACTACCAATTCTCTGATCCGTACATCTTTGCTGGCCTGACTACTATATTATAAAATTAGTCTATTAACTTAATTGGGATTCTCCTGCCATACAAAATAAGCTTCTGTCCTTTCCATACTTAATCTAATATTTCATATTTTCCTCAAAACCAGTCTTCTATAGAACAGACCTTAAATACTTGAATCTTTCAACCTCACTCACTACATCCCCACTCAACTTCATTACTAAACTGTCCCTATACACATTGTGTTCCTTTGCTCCAAATTCATACTATATATATTCTATTTAACCCCTACTAATCCTTAATCCTTTCCCCCCAAATACTTCTGTCCACTTTTCCAGTATACCTCTCCTCTAGACTCTCACCAACCAACATTATATCATCTGCAAGAAATGCAACATGGTATCTCACCTTGTATATCTTTTATTACTTCATCCATTACTAGGGAAAATAAATAAGGAATTATAGCTAAACTTAGGTGCACTCCTATACTGACTGTAAAATTCTCAGTTTCCCTACACAAATTTATTACTCTTTTAAGTGCCCCTTCATACATGTGCTCAATTACATTTACGTATAACTTTGATAACCCTTTTTTTATTAATACCAAATTCAAAAGCTCTCTAGGAACCCTATCATATAATATATATATATATATATCATATATTTAATATATTAAATAGGTATATTATATTTATTTGATTTCCATAATATTGTTTTTACAAATCAATAAAACTAACTAATAATACTAACTATAATACTATAATAATACTATACTATAATCAATAATACTAACTATTTATTAAAATGATAAATAATACAATTTCTGCACAATTAATAAAATACAACAACCGCATGCAACGAATATAACATTTATAATATAAGAAAAAAAATTGAAGTTTTTTGTTTATTTAATCCGGAGTTAAGATAAATCATAATTGATATTCCTAAGTTTTTATTTTTATTTGCGGAACACCGAAAGACTACCACTTATTACACTTAATGAAATTTAACGTTGACGTTTCAAAAACATGATAATCTTAAATATATTATAGTGCATAGCGTATATACATAAATATGTAGGTTTAATTCGAAATAAAAAAAAAATACAACAATATATTATACTACAATTATTATAATATACTATAAAGGTCAGAAAATTATTAGATAGGCAGGGCCGGAGTAAGATTTTGCCAAGCCCTGGGCATGTATCAAGTTTATTCATTCTTTTGTATATAATACTTCCAATTAGGTACACATTTCCGCTCAAATAATCATTAATCTAGATACCAATATAATAAGATACAGATATAAATTATGAGCGGGACCATTTACCTCAAAAAAATTTAAATAAAAATTTCTTTTTCTTCCATAAATAGAATATCATTTTCCTCCAAAAAATTTATTTATTTATTTTGTTATATAAAAATAAAATAATAGATAATAATATACACTATATTTATTGGTTTTTTACATCGATACTGCCACAAAAATAAAATATATAAAAATGACAATTAAAAAAAAATTAAGTAAAATTTGTTTTAATATTATTTTAAAACTTTAGTATATTTATTATATTTAATATTTATCAATATTGAATTTTTATTCAGCATATTAGATTTATGACGAATTATTTGGGAAAAATAAAAATATAATAATAATAAATAATATTATTAATATAGGTAATATAAATATATACTTAATAAATTATTTATAAATACGAATCAGTATTTCCAAATATTTTGGAGGTAATTGGACAACCGAGAAGCGTATATAATCAGTGGAGGAGAATGGAATAGACCTTTTTTTGGAGGAAAATGAAAACGGAATTTTGGAGGACAATGGGTACACGGCCCAAATGATAACCACCATTTAGACTAATGACATTTTCTAAATATTTCTCTCGATGTTAATAAGTATATCAATTGACTATTATCTACTAATTTTGTATATATTTGATACGGATCCATTAATCACCTAGTAATGGTCTCGTTTAAGATTGTATGCATTAAAATATTAAAATAATGGAAACAACCTTGGACATCAGATATTAGGTTTTGATAGTTTCAGTGTAATATTAAACGTGTGAATCGTCGTTTGAAATACGTCGGAGTTTAGTGTGTAGTGCGTTTATTCAGTAATAGGTAGTTAGAATTATATTATATTAAATTTTCTCATATAATATGTCGCAAAAAGAAATGGAATTGTCGATTCAGGAGCAAAAAGAACTGTTGATTTGTTATGATGGTGGTAATCTTCAACATATTTCAGATCGCAGAGCTGCCAAAATTTTAAAGATTTCTCTCAGGACTTTAAGAATGTTGTTGAAAAATCGTGAAGCAATTGAAGGAAATCTAGAAATAAATACTCATAGCATCGATTCTTGTGGTATTTGTCAAACAAAAAATCGACATGAATTACTACTAAATGATGACTACGTAAAAAAAGGTCTGTTCCAATGTTCACAACAAATGCCTAATTTTAACTTATCGGTGAACAATGATTTTTTACTTGACAAAGATATAGCTTCACAAGATTTGAAAGATCTTATAAATTATGCGTTGAATAATAATTTCAAAATGAATGACATATATAGTTTGGTTGAAATTGGCCTCTATTACCATGATGATTTGAACAAAAGTTTTCACTTCGATGGGTTTTCAAGTGATAAATGTGAAAAACACATACAAATACTCAGTGTTATATTCATATGTAATATATTGGGGATCGATAAAAAACGACCACTTGTAATAGACAATAACAGTCACAATAGTCAATGTGAAGGCTATCCTACAAGTTTCAATGCTTTACAGACAAATTACTATACAACGTCTATATTAAATTGGGATCGAGAGATAGGACAGAGAAAAATTTTGCTGATTCTTGATAATCGTTCAGTACATCCGACACTACAACTTCAAAATATTGATATCAAATATTTACCAAAACACTTCATTCACCCTCTTGGCCAGAATATAATACACAACGCAAAAACACACGAACATTATCGAAACACTATGCCACCTCCAATCGTCGATGCAGCTAACATTCCAACAACTTATACCTCTTGGAATAATACAGCTTTAGAATATGTCAATATGCTTAACGATACTTGGAAAGGAATCTCAGCTGCGCTCATTCAAAATTGCTTTAGAATGATTGGTTTTATAAACACCAAAGTCGAAATAGAAAACAATATTTTCAATGAAGAAAATAATTGTAGTTTGCAAAATCAGAATCCGTATCATTCAACTAATTCTTCCGAAACAAAAAAGCGTCAGTTACAAAGTGGAGAAAACCAAAATACTCCTGTTGATCTTACGAAAAAAAAATATTCTATAATATAATATAAAGTAATAATAACTAGATACATTGGTTCTGCACATTTAATTTAAATACATTATATTTAATTTAATTTATATATTTCTAATTCTAGTTAATATATATTCCAAGCTCTAATAAACATATTGTAATGCAAAAATACCTATAATGGCCTCTTCAACTATAATAATTGTAATAATTTTTAAAATTTTAATATATTCTTTATTATTATTGTTAAATTTTTTTGATGCAATACAAAGAAATTATTTTTTCAGATTTATATTTATATATCAATAAAAATGATTCAAATTTTTATTAATATGTAAATTCTATTATACTAGGATTGCGATAGTTTGTTGGATTTCAATACTTTGGGTACATACCTAATATGTAGGTACAATTTGGTAAGTACTTGTTGTGCGAAAATTTTATTTTTAAAAGAACTCCAGCCGCAATATCAACTTAAGTAATTTATGTTTAATATTATTATACTATATTGAAATTTAATGTATTATCATTCGTGAATAGTATTTAGTGCACATTTATTAAAATTATTGTCATTATAAAGTATAAAAATTTGAAAATATAAATTATATTTTTAAGTTATTTTGCATATTTTTGTATTTATATTTTGATTGTCATATTTTCATTCAATAATAGTTATGTATTAATGATTTTTCAACCGCTGTGTACCACAATTTGTCTTTGGTTATCATATATTTACTTTTACGCCCTACAAGTGTTTGAATAATCTATATTTTAATTTTTTGATACTATAATAATGATCTATATAATTATAATATGGTAAAGTGATTAATATAACAATTTGAATAGGTATTATTTTTATTTGTATGACGCTAACAAATTTAAAAATTGCCCAATAATCAAAAAATAATAAACCGAAGTAGTGTATGGAAATAAAAAGATTAAATATTTATACTGTGCACACAGTAACATTTAAATCACTGTATGCTTGTGTATGACAGACCCATTTAGATAAGTTATTATTTGTTAATTAATTTATACAAATATTTTTAATACATCTTTTAAAATAATATAAAATAGCATGTTTAAAATTATGTTAATAGGTACACTTAGGCTATACATGTATAGTATTTATACTAACTATAATTTGTGTAAGGTAACAATATTTTATAATTTCAATTTTAATCAAATAATTTAATTAACCTGCAGATCATATTTAAATGTGTTGTGTTTATTATAATTTGTAAATTTCTATTTACTGTAATATTAGATAGAATATAAGTAATTTTATGTGTAATATTCTTACTTATACATTATTAATTAATGTCTCAATTTATATTACCTATACAGAATAATACAATTTATTATTTTATTTTATATTAATTTATTTGACTATTTATTATTATTATTTTTACAGTGTCTTGATAGTTAAATTATTATTCAATTAAATTATTAATATTAAAATATTTTTCTTAAAATTGTATATCTTTGACGAATTACAATTTTTCATTTTTGTTGTTGTAAATATGTTATCTTTTGTGCAACTACCTGTTTTTTAATAATAAATTAATAAATAAACATGTATTCATAGGCGTGCACACAAAGTGTTCGGGATGTACCCAGGCACCCACGCAAAATTTCTCTAGGATCACAAATTATGACTTACTGACATGACATGAGTTCAAATGATAAATTATATCCCCAATTATTATTATTATTTTTTTTTTTTTCATAAATTTCATAATGGTTTTTTTCTCCTGTGAGGAACTTTTTGTGGAAAGTGTTCTGATTCTATAGCGGGTCCATATTTTCTTGTAACAACAAACATAATCGTGTTTTTTAGTGTTTACCATCTTACTGGGGTTTATGAAAAGTATGTGTGGACCAGACCTATGATACAACAGAATTACAAATAGGTACTTGGTTCTTTGTAGAATTGTGAAATGTCACTCTCTAGCTGTAATAAAGCACAGATATATAAAATACATTTTAATTAACTATATAAATAGTTTTAACAATATTTACTATGGATTTTATTGTAATTTTTTGAAGTCCCCATTTTAAACATTATAGAGTTTGATGTTGGTTAACTTAAGAAGAATTTGACAATGTCCAATAAGTCTATTTATACATTATTAATTGGTTTTATAAGGTTTTAATTAGGTAATATTTAATGTTCTAATGCTAGATGTGAACTTGATATTAAAAAGTTCAAACTTAAATAAATTAAAATTAGGGCTCTAACAAATTCTATAAATGACCAAAAAGTCTCTATGTAATTGTTAAACAAGTTTTTAAATGTTTTATTCTGTAACTTTAACTTTACGGAACTACCTATTTTATTGATATAACTATAAAAAATATAAGTAAAGTATGAACTTTAAATTATAACCTGGCAAAAACTATTGAGCAATATGTGATTTGACTATAGTTGGATATTGTTGACATTTGTTGAAACCTTCTGTTGAATTAATCCATCACTGAACATAATAACGCTAAGTTCACAGGTAGCATAACAAATATCAAATTTACTTATACAACCGTCTTACTACATAAAAGTAGGTTTACTTGTTAAACTTGTTAGATATTGATAAAAATATATAAAGTTCTCATATTAAAGTTATCCAATATTTTAATTATTTAATACATATTTACATGCCTTAAAAATGTAATTAGTGTAACATACGATTAATCTACTAATAAAATGTTATAATAAAGCTATTTAAAATTAGCAATTTATTATTACATAAAAACCCGGTAAAAAATAGAATCGTATGTATGGAATGCAATGATTTATCAATAATAATACATTATTCTTTCTAAGGACTGAAGACACGATTGACTAACTTCTTCCATATATATCCTATGTTAGTACTTCCCTGTACATTTTTTTTTTAATATTCTGTTTTGCTGACATTAAAGATACAATCACTTTATATTTACTACATTCCTCCTAGGTACCGAGAGGGCTTGACTTTAGAGTGATGGAATTTACAAAAAAAATTGTCTGCCCTGTAAATGTGGTTAGTAACTACATTACTTTAAATCATTGTATTTATTGATATATATATATATATATATAAATCACAAATTTAGCATAAACTTTCCTGCAGGTTTAAATAAAATTTGAAAAAAATTCGTCGTTGTGGAAGAATATAAACAGTTAAAACTTAATCTCGATGTATAAAACGCATGCAATATTATTTTTGTTGATATTATAATTACCCACGGTTACATGGATAATTAATAAGAGAGGGAACAACTTTTATTAACAAAAATATATACAAAACGGACTGCCTGTCCAACAGATTGCTTATAGTGACACAGTATACCATTCAGACGGTTATGTTATTGGTTGTGGCACAATTCATGGAGTTATGTATAGTATTATAGTAATAATAGTACCTAATAGTTAAATAATATAATATACTATTGTATTGTCTAAAGTTGAACAACAGTGGATTTCGCTTATGTATTTTTTAACGTAAATTTAAAAAATAATCGGTACCCGTGGAAAGATAATCAGCAAAAAAAAAAAAAAAAACCCAGATTACGCAGTATAATAGGTATAAAACCATTAATTACAAATAACTAGAAGATTGGCCATCCGTATATAAAATTGTACGCGTGTCGAGTAGCAGCGGATACTCACTTTAAGCGCTGCGTTCTGATATTAGATTATGGCGGTTGGCATGAAGTACGCCAGTAGTCCCTTCGATTCTGGAGCGCGCAGCACTGGAAACGGAGACATTTTTTATTCATGACTGGAGTTTCGACGGCCGATTATTTTCATAATCATTAATCAGCTTATCGCTTATCACGGCCGTGCCCGTCCGTTAAACTATAGATACAATAATAATTGTTATGTTAGTATATTATTTTTATTTTATTATTTTTTTTTTTCACTGTTAACGCTTCGTATGTTTTGATTAATTTTAATTATACCTACTCATTAAACGAATTCGCTGTGTCAAACCCAAACAACAAACCGCCACGTTACTATCGATGTAAGTCATATTTTAAGTTTTAGGTAGGTACCTACACTTAAATACCTTTCTTTTAGAATAATTAATTTACGTTGTTATATCGTGATAAATTAATAAAACGATTTCACATCCATACATTATATAACAAATATATTTTATTATTTACTAAAAACTGTGTTTTTATCAGATTGAATATTAGCCAGTTTGCCACCTCAATTATTGAATATATACATTTATTGTCAAGACAATATGTTTGGCAATGAATAACAGGCAGGCGACAACACACTCATTGATGACAATTTATTGTAAGTATATTATAATATTAGATATATTATATTAAATACATTTAAGAGTTGAGATATTTAGCTCTCAATATAGGATGTTAGTTTGGCTGTATACATACATCAAGTGCTTAATTTTTTTTTAAATATTAAATAATGAATTTGTTTTATTACTGTCATTATTGAATTAGTTATATAAACAATATATTTGTTTCAATTTTTATTTCATTATATACTCATATATATTGCAGTGGTACCGATTACGGGGTTCAGGTCTGGTCATGACCAGACCATAATTTATAGGGTGGCGGTAGTATAACGAATATTGTAATTGTATTTGTAATTGTCGGATAAACTCATTCCTTAGACACTGTAGACCGTTCTATGTATTCTAATAGCTGATTTATTCCTGCCCAGATTTACCACATTGCACGCGTTTATTGTATTTACCGGATGCTACGTAGGATATAACGTTCCATAACTTAAACCATAACATTATTTGATCTTTGGCAACATTGTGACCATGTACATTATGTTATATTTATTAATATATTCTATGGTTTTATTTCTCATTGAGTATAAAGTATAAACATGAACATTGACAACTGATGTATAATAGTGGTGCAATAAGTATTTTTTTGTATGTAAAGTTATAATAATATGGATATCGGTGCCGGTGTGTTTGTGACTTTTGTTAAAGTTTCTTGTAAACGTACCTACCTAACTTTTATTCAGCTATATTTTCATCAAAAAATAATAAATGTGCATGTGACAAAAAAAATTTTGAATGAATTCTACCAACTGGTTACATCATATAAACGCATGTAAAAGTGTGAAGTCAAAACAAAAGTATGTAAACATTAATTCATTCTTTAATAAAGAAAGTGTAGACATTACAAAAAGCATCAATTAGATTTCGTGGATTACACATTATCTGACGCAAAAAAACCTACATTTACTAGTAAGTGAATTGATGAATAATGTGAATATACATATAGGTACCTATTTAATAATACATTTAATACCTATATGGCTATATATAATAAATTATAATATCCTTTTTAAGTACCTAATTGTAATATGAATTTTAACAAATTTTAAATTTAACTAATGAAAAAATTTATTGTAGTCAGAATTATAAAATAATTATAATAATAATATATATTAATTAGGTATATTTCAGTATTTTCTTAGTTTATGGGGCATCTTTTTTTTATATATTTTTATTTTATTTATACTAATGTAGGTAGTTTTCGAATAAAAAAATTGGCAGTCAGAATTTCTCTGTAAGACTTAGTTTTATAGTTATGACACTTTCAATTTGTATGTTTTGGTAGTATTGTCAGCATACATTTAGTTTAGCACCCATAATATGTAGTTGTATAAATGTATGATATTTATGTATTTATTAAATATTATACCTATTTTTATATTATTTGTTTATTGTGTTGATTAGAGAGAATAGATCAAGCTCAAAAAAAGTTACAATTAACATTAACCAAGAATCTGTTCCATCGTTAATTACAGGTACTTCCTATTATTTATTTATTTAATAATTTTTAATTTATTTAAAATAATTAGTTGCTTGAATATTTATTATTTTAGTATGCCAAAGTCCGAAGAAAATATTAACATTGATAAAGAATTTGACCCAATGTTAAATATAGGTAAACACTTATTGTTTATTTATGTTTGAATTCATTTAAAACAATTTATTTATACTTTATTTAATTTATGTTTTAGTAGTACTAAAAATCTTCCCAAAAGATTACAATTGATTAACATTGACGAAGAAACTGTCCCATCGTTAATTACAGGTACTTATTATTTATATATTATTTAATTCATATATTGCATGTTGCAAAGATCTATTAAAAATTAACAATAAGTGTCAAATTTTTAAAAAAAGTTTTGGATATACAGTATATGTAATTCTTTTTCAAAGTAGGTACATTTCAAATTCTATTAATAATACATATACCTATTCAATTTTTTTAGAATTTTTGATATATGCATTTTCTACTTCTTATTAATTTAAAGTTGTGTAATTTAATAAGTTATTAATATATTACATTTTTTTTTTTTTTTTTTATATATAAAGTTGCTTAAATTGTAGGATAATATTAATTCATAAAAGAACTGTAAAGTTTTTATTTATAATAACTATATTAAATTGATCATCATCAGATAATTGATTTTTAATTTTCGTAAACAATTTGAATATTGAATGGGTATAACATATATATATATATATATATATATTATACATGTATAACTACTTTCGAAACCCATTTACTTTTCCCCATTACCTGAAGTGATGTTTTATAACAAATCAAGGTATATTTTTGATTTAATTTACGACATTCACGGGCATAGCGAGTGAATGGAGTCAGCCGAAGTGAGCGTAGCGATCGTGTCCCGTATTCCCAGCTATTTATCTAAAGTACCTACCTCAATTTGAATTTTTTACTTTAAAACGAAAAAAAAGAGGAGGTTTCAAATTTATTTATATTTATAAATAATTCTACAAGTAACTCAACACCAAAATAAAAAAAATATGGTTTCAAATTTGTTACAAAAAATACACTTTTTATACGAAATCGCAACGTAAAATATGTTGTTTTTAATACTACAAATACTATTTAAAATTGTTATCAATTTTCAACTATTTATTTTCGCAATTTTATTTTTACATATTTGGAATCAAAATTAAAATACTTTTGATTAAAAAAAAAAAAAAAAAAAAATTGAAATTCATGACTGGGGTGGTAAACTAGATTTGTCCTAATGTATTTTTAATTTTCATACAGAAGTAAATTAACAATCAAGTATATGAACTGAGTTCTTTACTACTTTAAAAATGGAAAAATGACCCAGCAATATTTAAAACTATTACATTTACACCAGATATGATACATTTAATACTGAGTTGGGGTCCATGTTAGCCAAAACAAAAAAATAAATGCCTAATGGAACACTTCTAATGGATAAATTGAAAAAGTAGTTTTATATTTTAATCATAAATAAATATTTCATTATCATCACGCAATATGTGGTTATAACCTATAAATATTATTTTTATAGTTTTTTGTAAAATTAATTTAAAAATATAATTTCTATCCGATTTTTCCAAACTTCATATTGATTAGAGCATAATAATGTGTTTTTCTTTTTTTATTATTTGAAAGTTAATTTTAAAATACTTAAAATCTAAACTGTTTTCTAGAAGAACCAAAGTATGTCTTTACACAGTAATAATTAGACCGACGCTAACATATGGATGCGAGGTGTGGCCTTTGACAAGCAAAATGGAACAAAAACTCATGTCGTTCGAAAACAAAATACTGAGAATCATCTGCGGCCCAATATATGACAACGACCTGGGGTGTTGGCGTAGAAGGAAGAACAAAGAGACCCGAGAGTTGACAGGAATACCAAGGATAACCAACTTTATAAAGGCTCAAAGAATACAATGGTTTGGGCACGTGATGAGAAGGTCTAACTCAGAGTATCTTAAAGCGGCGGCTGAATGGAAACCCACAGGAAAAAGGCCAAGAGGACGTCCAAAGAAGCGATGGATAGACGGAGTAAAGCAAAACTTAGAGAAACTAGGGATACTAAATTGGGAACAAAAAATACAAAATCGAGAGGAGTGGAAGGCGGTGTCGGTGGCGGTAAAAACTCTTGAAGAGTTGTAATGCCAATGAAGAAAAAGAAGTAACACATGATACCTTTATTACCTACTATTTGAGTTAACATTTATTACGACTAGTTACCTATTATTATTATTATTAGTTTTTAAGTATCTACACATTATTACAGAGTGGCCGACCGAGTCGGGTATAATGTTATAAACATAGGAATTGGGTGACCGGGCACGCTTATTATTATTATAAGTTTCTGGCCCAAACACTATACTAATTTTTAATAGTAATGTACAGACAAGTTAACAAATTAATTTAATTCGTTACGATAAGTTAGTTTAAAAAAATCAAGTTAAGTTACTAATACTTTTTTTATTAATTTTAGAAAAAAGTAACTTTATTTAGTTAAAAGTAAAATATTTCTAATTATCAATTACAAATTTACCCATTTTCTAAAATATCTATATTTTTGTACTAATTTTAATATTAATATCAAACAGATAGTACATAATAATTAAAGACATTTTCTATATTGGATAGACACAAACAATAAAATATAGATCAAAACAAAAATATCAACAGTTTTGACGTGAAAACTTAATTGACCAGTGTAACATGAGCCAATAAAACCAACATTTATTACTATTCACCTCATGTATTCGAATAAACATCTTAACGTCTGTATATCATGAATGGAAATTTTCAAAAACAATAATATTAAATAACGTCTGGCTATTATAGATATGTAATGCGAAGACCATTTAAGCCATAAAACACAGTGATACTATAATTTGCTTATAATTATATTTATATAATGTATAAGCAACAGTGGCGGCTTGAAGAATTTAAAGTCACGAGACCAATAATATTTTTTCACTAACTACCACCACCCCCTAAATTTTGTTATCCAAACTCACAATAGGGGGTCTTGAAGGGTGGGTCGTATTGCCCCAAAATACCAGTCGGAAATTTGAAGGTTTGAATCGGTAAAAACAGAATGTTGATAACCTTTTCTTTTTTTTTTTACTAATTAATGTTTTAAAGATGTATTTTGTCGGTATTTTTGAGACACATAGACCCCCCC
>JAIPRL010001852.1:0-71467 GCA_025469235.1 Pemphigus obesinymphae
TACTGACCTATGTGCTGAATAAAAAAAATAATAATTAAAGTAAAAATAAATAAATAAATAATTGAATTTATGCATGCATTATTTTTACAAACTTATACAAATTAATCATTTAAATCTAAATCTTCGTAGTTTCCATTGCACATACTGCATAAGGCTAATGTGTGTTCTTTACATAATGGCACAGAGCATCTTGCACATTTTACCTAGGTATAAAATATAAAATCTACTCTACTCGCGCGTTGAGGGATTCGCTCACAAAACACGACTAGTTGATTTCGGAATTTAATAGGTTTCCTTATCGGAACGATTAGGTGCCCGTCAACTGATAAATCTATTTTTAAATAGTTCGTCATAAGGTACTATGAATTTGAGAAAAATATAATAACACACAAGCCAGTGGTTTCCAATTTCAAAACTATGTGAGGGAAATTTTCACATGCGAGCAATGACGGGTTAAAGAGATTTATTCATTTTGAAATATTTTATAATACACATTTGTAATGAGAAATAATTTATATTTTTATAATATGTATTACATATTTCATACATTTAATTCAATTTACTTAAATGATGATTAGGTTATTATATAAATAATAAACTATAAACATTAATAAGTAATATAAATTAGTAATATATATATGTAGTTGGTAATAAGGTAATAATAGTATCCTAAATTTCTAGAAAAATACGCAATAACGTAAAACATAGAAGAAATTAATCAGTTTAGTATTAAGTTTTCGATTGGAAACTCCAAACAATGAAATATTTATGCATTTTGATGATAAATATTTAAAATTTAAAATTGACTAAAACCAAAACTACATCACTTGATTTATTATAGTAAGATCAATCAAAAATTATACCATACAATTTGAAATCCAACCAATCTTTAGACAGATACGATCATATACTTAATTTTCTGATTTATTCCACCAGGAAAATCCCTTAGTTAAAAAATTAAAAATTAAATCCTTACTTTTTTACTGTTTCTAAAAATAGATTAAAATAACTGAAATTATTTTGATTTAATTATAATTAGTTGGGTTTTAGTTTTTGAAGAAATCTGATTTTAAATGCAGAATTTTTTTTTAAGTTGAATTCCAATGATAGGTATTTTAATTTTTTGAGAAAATAAAAAAAATTTTGATAAAAACGCATTTAAAACTAAAAATAATATTTTAAAATGCTGTCCAGCTATGGATGGGGGATGTTTGTTCATTTTCCCTTTATTTAACCGGACAGAATAAGTACCTATATTATTATTATTTTAGATCCGAATACAAAGATAAATCATTGCATTCTTTAAACGATTCTGACCGAAGTTCGAATTAATATTATATTTAATTTATTAAATAATTAAAATAATTTGTTATTTTTTATATTAATGGTTATTAACCATTCTTCGTTTTCATCTGTAGTTTTCTTTATGTTTAAGAAAATGATTAGAAAAATTAAAAAGTTACATGTTTAAAGTGACTATACCAACTCGAATGCATTTTCCACCAAAAATCTCTTTACCCCGAAACTTCTACTCGACTCCTTTTACTAAAAAGGTGTACCTATGAATAAAAAAAAAACCGGTTAGTAGGGGTGGAAGTATTTAACTCATTGAGTAGGATATTGATGGTGGATATTTTAAATTTGAAAGAAATATTGAAAATAATGAAAAATAAATCATTTCTTTCAAACAATTATGAGTGTGATTCTTCAGTGTATATAACGTGTGAGTATTACGGTAAAACTGCCGTCTGCCGGTAGATAACTAAAAAACTTATGACAAAAAAACTTTAAAATCAAAAATTGCTTTAAAAGCCAAAAATTGAGGAGAAAGTTTTTTACATTAAATTTGTACTTGTATACGTTTTTGGTAAAATTTTCAAGTACATACCAAATAATACATGTGTCGGAAAATTGAAACGTCTATTATAAAAATGTATGTGTACCACAATGTGATATTTTTTTAATACAGCTAGAATAAATTACTTATTTTTAACATTTTATTAAAATTGTAGATCTTAAAACCTAAAATTAAATTTTTTAACATAAAAAAAACTTTAAAATTAATAATTGCTATAAATAGCACAAAATTGGAAGAAAATGTCTACAATTAAAAAATGGTAAAAGCGTTAACACTATAGGTACCTATTTAAATATATTTATATGAAAATTTCAACACTTGACCATTATTTACGGAATTACAGAGGAATAACTTATTCAATTTTAATAAAATCATGCTTTTTATCGTTTTTCCTTAAATTTGGTGGTTTTTTCTCACGCTTTTATCGAAAAAAAAATTTTAAAAATCGAAAAATTACTTTTTAAACTACCAAATAGATGTAATTTTCCATCGGAAAATATTGCTATATGTAAAAATGGAACACTCCTTGTAATGAAATTTTTGGACACAGTTATGAAATAAATAAATAATAAAAATAACACATCATTCTAAAACCAATACTACATTCTTCGCTTTGTTCAGAATCTAAAAAATATAATTTTAAAACTTATTATTATTTAAATTTTTACTAAATGTTTGACGATTGTCGCAGTCACAGTACGTATATGTTTTCACGTCAGATCCTCGTGACCCGGAGAATCGATACAAGATAATAATATATTATATACTCCCCTGATGCCCAATTTAGACATTAATTATTCCAAATAATACTTAGGTGTATAAATTGTGTAGAAAGATAAATATTATTAGATAATAATATTATTATTTTATTATAATAAAATGATATATTATTAGCTCATTCCGATATGAATGTTTTATGTGTTTTTTAATTTATTATATACGTTATATATTATATAATATATATTATTATAAAATATTAATATATTATGTTTTTTTTTTAAATACATAACTACAAAATAATGCACTGAGATAATATTATTGTAAACGTTTTAAATGTGTATTAGTGCGATTTAGTAGTGTTTTAATTTTTATCGATATGTTTATTATATCCTCCAGATACCTGTAGTACACGTGCGTGGGTTAAGACGAAGACTTATTTACATTTGTCCTGCAACAATCTTGTCGTGGATTTAAATAATTTAAACTAAATTGGCGAATAGAAAATGTGTTCTTTCTATAATTTTGTGGGCATTGTGTCCGACGATAACATGTAAAAACTATTATATATATATATGTAATATTATATTATATATGTGACTGCACTTAGCCTACGTTACCAACGTTTTCTAAACATTGCTTTATTTGAAGGTTACGTGGTATGGTCATGGGCGTCCATTGGTTAAATTTCAGAAGGGGTACAAATTTAAATAAATTGTAATATTTTTACATTTACTATACAGGTTTTAGCAAATATTGGAAAAGTAAGCCCCGCAATAATAATCCCCAAAAAAGAAGTTTAATAATCCCTAGATTTTTGAAGTGGCTATAACTCAATTTTGGGTGCAGAATAATAGTTTAGGCTTTAAAATTAATTTAAAAAATTTATTTATATGCATCCGGTATCAAAAATAAAAATTGATTTTTAAACTTTAACTCCTTCGGTGTGCGTGTGTGCAATAACTTGAGTTTTTTAAAAATAGCAACTTATATTTTGACACCGTTTCGAATAGGTAATTATTTTTTAAATTTATTTTAATGTATTAAATTTGTTATGTTCATAAATTCAAAATTACAATTTAGTTATAGCAGTTTTCAATTTAAAAATCTACAATTAACGGGTAACTCAGTCAATTTTGAGTTTAGAACCATAGTTATTGATACATCAAAATTAGTCTTAAAAAATTGAACTACTGAATAATACAGTGTAAAAATTAGCTATTGAAAAAAAAAACGCAAATTATTGTAGACACGCACACTGAAGGGATTATAAATTTAAATATCAATTTATTTTTAATAATGGATTCAGATAGATACATTTTTTAAATTGATTTGATGCCTATAAACAATGTCCTAAACCTAAAATTGACGGAGTTATAACTGCTTCAAAAATTTAGGGATTATTATTCTAACTTATTTTCGGAGATTATTGTTCCGTGGATTATTATCCCAATTACCGGTTTTAGTAATATTCCATTTTCAAGTAATTCTTCAGGGTGTAATGTCCTTCTTCTGAACCCATGGCGCTAATGTATACAGATCAAATTCTATATTTACAGATTTGGTCCTTCCAAAGAATTATCTAGTCTAATAGAATTGAAAATTTGACTTGTGCTTAAAATTTGTCTGTAAATAATGTTTGGATAACTAAGAACGATATAATTCCCATTGATTGGGTTATGATTGGATTTTTATTTCTGAGGAAATGTGATTTCAAAAGTAAATATATTTTTTTTAATTTCAATTGTTTCGAAAACATTATCATAGATTTGAATTATTTCATTTTGAATTCTATGTGATACATATATATATATATAAATATATATTTCCCATAGACTGTGAGACTGTGTCCATATGGTTCGATAAAATGTCATCCTTGATTCAATACGAAATTCTAATAAATTATATAAATTATAATTCATATAAGAAACAATACAAAAAATATATTTATAATGTTCACATAATGGTGACAATGATTAATCTAATGACATAAAATGTTCATACTAATATTATCCTAAATAAATTGACCAAAATTTTCAAAAAAGAGGTGTAACAGGGTTTTTGAAATTTTCAGTGGGAAGACATGTCCCTCTCCTTATCCCTCCTCTAATGGACATCTATGGGTATGGTAGCTGTATTAAAGGGAAGGTAACGTTCGTTTGACTATGTAATATACAAATAAAGTGAATTCGTCCAAAAAACGTGAATTTTTTCCATAAATATAATTTAAGTTTTAATTTTGAATATTGAATGACATATATTATATCTTTATTATCAAAAGTATTAAGAAGATGTACACATGATATTTAAAGGGTTTTGTTTAGGAAATTTTTATGAAATTTTAAGAAAAATGAAAACCCAACAATTTAAAAATAGTTAATAATATTTTAAAAGTAATATAAAAATAGTTATGTGTAAGTACAATTTTTTAATTTCGTGTGTATCACGATATTTGTTAAAAATTACGTTCGCTCTCTATAAGTGATTGTGTACGTGCATTTTAATTCCATTAGTTTCATTAAACTCAATTAAATCATTATAATATAATCAATTTTCGTATAGGACACAGGTAATTAATATAGATATATATTATATTTATAATATAATATAATATTATATTTATAATATATTAAATTATATAGCAAATAATAATATATATTATCTAATATGAAGTATTCCCAAGTTATTATGGCTTCGCGCATTCGTTTATAATTAGGGGTTCTGTACGAGTTTTAAAAAAGGAAATTATCGTATTGAATACTACTATACTGCGGACTATTCGTTATTATAATTGATATAATATGTATCAAACTATTCGATAGTTTATTGAACTGTTAGATAGTTTATCGAACTATTCAGTAATATAATTGGTATAATTTGTGTCAAACTATTCGATATTTTACCGAACTGTTCAATAGATTATCGAACTATTCGCTAAATTTTGTCGAAAAATCAGCATTCGGCCATGTAAAACTATTCGAATAGATTATTCGATAGTTTATGACGACTATCGAATACTATTCGATAGTTTCCATCACTACTAATAACCATGTTAACCGTACAACTGATTAAATTATACTCAAAATATATACATAAATCAATATCACGTTACAAAACAAATTTTAACGGTCGTTATCAATTATCACCAAGGTTATCTATTTAACTGTGATATATAAACACGGTTATCATTTTTATTAGGTAGTACCGCCAAAATCCAAATTTCTTTAAATTAAATGGTAATTTAAAACAGTGTCATAGCTTCAAAAACTAGGAAAATTGATCACTGAAGATGGTTAACGCTTCCAGGTTTTTGCTTCTAAAAAAAATTTCCCGCTATAAGTGTGTAACGCTTTCGATGTCCTTGATTCTGAGGTATTTTTTAATTGGCCGCCGAAGGACATTCTTTCCATCTGTCCAAGGGGTTTGGGGGCTTGCCCCCACGAGAAGCGAAGTTTCTCATTTAACTATAAAAAAAAGCGGATCATTAGGGAGTGGAAGCACATCGATTATTGAGTAGGATACTGGTGTAATATAATATAATGAATTTATAAGCAATGAGAAATCATTTTTTTGATAAAACGATTCTCAGCGAAACTTCGGTGTATAATATAGCATGATATTATTACTATTAGCATTTACATGGCTAATAAAAACACGACGTCAATATACATAGTGTTATAGTAAATATTTGGTGTAAATTTCAAGTTTCTGGCATTTTAATTTTCATTACATTTTCAAGTCATAAATATTATATATATCATCTATATAATCAGTAACCTTGACTAGAGTACCTATATTTATTATCTTATGATTTTCCAAAAAAACCACTATTCATGATATTTTCCTTATGAAAGATAGTTTTTATTAATTTTTTGGAATCTTCTTAGAATATTAAAAAATGACCGGTATAATGTACCAACAAGAATGAATTCCCTATAAAAAACTTCTATATTAGAAAACTTATACTTTACTCCTACTGCTCAAATAATTGTATATAAACATAAACAAAGAAAACAAATAGAACACATAGTTATAATCTATACTATTCATCGCTACGATCATAATACTTTTTCTATTTTTTGTGTCCAATCGGGTTACAAAAAAGTACTCAAAAGTGCCATAGTTTTGTTCACTAGTGCCCAAGCGTGTCTATCACCCAGATATTTATATGCTTTTATATCACTATATTTCATATATATAGGTATATCATTTATTATATATATAAAGGATATTATTAAAGAATAAATTTATAAAAAGTTAACGAATAACGTTCTTCTGTGCATATTCAACTGAGATTAATCGTAGTCTTATCTATTAGATTAAGTTATTATTTTCATCCCTATTGACCTTCTCACAGCTAATTCAAGGCCATCCTAGTCCTCAATTACTACTTTATATAGTCCTTTACAACTCCTAAACTCACAACAACCATCCTTATATATCATTCTTAATTACCTCAAACCATCACTATATAATACTACATCATTGTCCTGCTCCTGCTCCAGTAGAGCTTTAGAGCAAATAAAGTATATTTGATTAAGTAGAAAAAAATTATTTAAAAATTGGTTTATTCCTACTATTCTGTAGTCCGATGAACGAAGTGCTTCCACCCACTACTGGCCGGCATTATGTTTATTATAATAGGCTAAAAAACCTTCACCATTTAGCTTGAACCCGCAACTGCCCGGGACGATCGACATAATATATTAAATGGATTTTATTTGCTCCGAAGTGAATAACAGAAGTGGCAAATATTATGTTATATTTGCTCTGGAATTGTTATCTAAAAGGGTTAAATAAGAGTTATCTCTGAATCCTTAGACAATTGTTAGTTCTTTAAATAATGTGTATTCGTTTATATGAATTCTTATAAATGTATCAGTCATTTATGTTCGTTTCCAATATTATATATATACTTGTATCTAGTGTGTATATATATTTATATTCCCAGTACAGTTTGTGATTTTTTAAAAAATAAAACCGAAATGATGATATATTTAGCGGGGGGGTTTAATATAATATAATGATAATGATAATGTATGACGATTCGCGAATAAGCCCACTGTGTCGGCGGCATGCATGGGCACGGCGGGGAATTCGGCGACGGGGTTATCAATATCGTAATCGGTGGTCGGACGGGGGGCGTGCGGTGTGTATTACGCTGCAATGTCATCGGCCGACCTTTCTGGCCGCGTTTGTGCACGGGGACACAATGAACAATCCGAAACGGAATCGCAACAATTACGCGCGTGCACATTGTAATATAGCGGGCGGACAAGCATACAGCAGCGCATATAATACGGTCGTTATTATTAATATTAGTCGTGATAATTTACAATAACGATAATAATAATAATAATAATATAGTATAACGATAATGATAATAACAAAATATATCGTAATACCACGTTTGTCCGCTGTAGCTGACCGATCACGACGGATACCGGTTCGCCTGTATCGTTACGATTATTTTATTTTATTTTATGCGCATACTACACAGTACATAATATAGTACGCGTAGTATACGACTACCGCGTGTCGTCTACCACACTGCATTAAAAACACTACCACGGTCGCGGTTACCTCGACGGATGACCGGGACGACGGTAGCAAAAATGTACGCACGCACCGGTTACCCGGTTGTGTATATTATATATTATATATTGTCGTCGGCGGGTGTGACGGTCTATAATAATACGTACGTATATATAATAAAACGCGTCGCACGAACAATGCCATTGGTCCGTTTGTGTATTATATTATATTATACGTGTGTGTGTGTATAATATAGCAAAATATAAAATGTAGAACATGGCAGTGACGTTTGAAAAGAGGTTAAGGGTCACGGGCAAGACGGCTAGTTGCTGAACGACGACGAAGACGACCGGGCCGAAGACTGCCGAGCAGCAGCAGCAGCTACTTGCAGGACTTGTAAGCCCGTGTGTGCACGTGTTTGTGTATTCTCAGGTATATATATATATAATATGTATATACGTGTGTACTCTATGTGTGCGTAAATGTTTGTACTCGGATGTGTATATTGTATGTGTGTGTGTGTGTGTGTGTGTGGTTGCATTGTTACGGTTAATGTGTGGTTGGTTCTCATTACGGGACAATGGCTGCTGGACGTATAGCGTGAAGCTACCTGTTGGCTATATATACGCGATCCGTATATAATAATGTATATATATATACATATATAATATATATATATATATATATATATAGTACACATATGCACATATATACACGCATACAATCACGTAAATACGCATATAACGTGTACGATAGATACACATATATGCACTGTCGTGACTAACAAATCAAAAACATTTTTTTTTTTTTTCGCTTTTTATTATTATTATTATTATTATTATTATTATTATTATTTACCTTTCTCCCTTCATTGTTTTTTCATACGTATGTAATAATATCCTCGAGTCTATCCGAAACGAACCCGATAGACAGTGCAATATTTTTTATATAATATATGTAAGTATATATATATATATATATATGTATAGCTACGATATCATTATATACTGCAGGAAAAAAAATGACTCGGTTAAAATGTAAAGTTATATTATACACTATATATACATATATATATATATATATTATGTATAAACGCACCACAGTAGCACTTTTTTAAACGTGTCAACGATTCCAATGGAGGTCTACGCACCTTTCCGTCGAGATAAAACGAACGATAAAAACCATAAGAAAAGGCCTTAACCGAAATTTACACTTTTAGGTTCTCAGCGTTATATTGTGAGGAATGTATTTGTTTTAAAATTTTTATATAATATAATAAATGTTTATATACATACATATATACACTATTTAGGGTAAAAGGAATCGAGCAAATTTTTTTACATTAAGCAAACATTCTAATAGTATGCATATTATTCATTCTATAGTTGGCATTTGGCACGTTTTCTATTTTAAATTCATTTTTCGATTATTGTATAGAGAACTATCGAAAACCGTTTCATTTCGAAAAACAATATTGTCTGGACATTTGAAATTTGTACCAAATATTTATATTGTATCAAATGTTCTCAACCATTTTTCCGTTTTTTTATATTTTATTCATTATAATAGTTATAATAGTTAATTTTAGTAATATGGGTTTTCTGAATTGTATGTTATATATAATATCGTTTTTTTTTTTTTTAATTGTTTAACGGCTATAACCTAACCTTTAAGTTATAACTTATAAGTTATATATATATACTAATTCTTAAATTAAATTTGAATGAGTGGTATATTTTGAAGTATCTATTTATTATTATTTATTTAGTATCTATTTAAAGATCTTAGATTCTGAGCGCAGAGTTTTACGACGATACGTTTATTATGTATATATTAAACACTTCCAATAGCCGGGCTATATCTGGAAATGTTTAGAAATATCTTAAATTTCATATTTTTGGACCAACTCAGGTAATTTTTAAATGGTTTTCTATGATTAATATTCGGACCGGGCTTTCTTAAAACGAAAAATATTCGTTCTAAATAGAGTTATTTTTGAGATAGGTATTATTTTCGGGCCTTGCCGGTTTTTCGTATGTATACAGTTATTTAAAGATACCTATATTATAGATTTAAGTAGAAGTTTTTGAGGATAAAGAGTTTTTTTCTGATAGTGAATTCATTCTATGATTGAAAATTTAAACGTATAGTTATTTTGGTAGATTACTTAATCGTAAAGGAAAACTACCAGAAATAATAAAAAAAAATCAGTTTTTCAATGCAATGATTTATCTTTGTATTCAAATTACAAAAAATAATAATACTGTAATATTCCATTAAAGGACCGAAGCTAAGAGATAATAATTAAAAATTCTACACCATCTGTATCTGAGTAGCTCTTTCAGTAACATATTTTGTATAAAATTGAATGACTTTATATTTCTTTACTTTAGTGTTTTTTTTTTTTATGCATTTTTTTGAAAATTCCTCTTCAGATAGGTACCTTTATCTCCTGAATTGAATTAATTTGCATAGAACCTAACCACACCTCCAACAATTTCTGTTATTTATAGATTTTATTATAATTCACAATTATTTAAAACAAAAAATACATAACCAATATGCAATTAAGTGTTTATGTCTTAGAATTTAGTAGGTAACAAATGTATGTGTGTTTACTGTGTAATGTACAAAGTACAAACATTTAAACCATTAATACTATAATATAGTTATTAAAAAAAAAAAAAATTTGTAGAAATTTAAATATGTAAATATGATTAGACACAATCTTAGAATAAAATAGGGGGGTTGTATGTCTTACCTAGCCAGAATTTGTTTACAAGACAAATTCTTAATTTCTTGAAATTTGATGAAATGAAATTTTATTTTATTTATTCCAAAAATTTTTCATGAAATACTGATTTTACTAATAATCATATTTAACTTTTATTCAAGTATAATATGTAGACCCACCGTAGAAAAGGGTACAATTACCTATGACAAGTGATATTTTGTATACAAACTTGTATTATATATTTATTTTATTTGTACGATTTCGGTGGGTCGTTTAGCTTCTATGAGTATACATAATTAAATAAGAAGTATGGTTGTAGTTGCTCCGTATTATATATACAATTCGGTTCGGTGAGTACCAGAATACATATTAAAATCGTCTTATCTCTCCAATTATACATTAAGACGTTTTTATGTTTCATCACATTGTTTTTCCATCAAAAATTAATTCGAGCACTTTAAATCCATACGGAAAAGCTTTGGTTTGTTTTTGACGTTAAAGTTGAACCGTACACTAATCATTTAATTGACTGAACATAAATCCATACTAAAACGAATAGACATTTTATTATGTATTTTTAATACACTCGAGGAAATTCGTCGTATAATACAGTTTTATAACGATGAAAAAAAATATTAAAACGAAAATACGTAGGAACAACTGTAATTTATGAACAAATAAGTAAACAATATGTAAATTTAAACTGAAAAATCCGTTACGTTTATTATATACATATGTACCTAAGCATAGTAACTATAGTTAAGTTTCAATTTTTAGATTTTGAGCCGAGCAAGGAATGTATTGGTTTAATCATAATACATAATATGTTTTTTTTTGTATATCTGTATAAATGTTTCGGGTGGATGTTTTGGAGTAACGAACTTTTTTGATAGACGATTGGTCTTAGTTAGTATTATGAACAGGTAATTTTTCAATTTTCTCAGTATTTTCGGAAAACATAAAGTAAAACTATCCATTTTAACGGAAATATTTTATAAATATAAGGAAAATTATAAAAATCCAAATAAAGTCGTTACGGTTAATTGTTATTTATATTTTCAATCATATCACACCGAACATCATTCCAATGCTATGATTATTGTGCCTATTCGATTTCAAATAATAATATTTTACTGTCATGTATAGTATATAATCAAAACGAGGTACAATCTTAACGGCGTTTCAAGCGGCCTATCTTTGTTTTCTATTTCGAATGTTTTTGTATAACATGTGTCATACTGTTATTATGCCCGTGTACTTACGAGGCTACCTACTTAATAATCATTAACGGAGCCATTATAACATTATCGGTCTATATTGTATTAATAATATATTTATTACATTTCACAGTGGTACTCCAGCGGTTTATGATTATATGAGAGTCGTCCACTCTTGTCTCGGCCCTTGGGCATTCTTTTTATTTTTATTTTTTCATTTTGAATTGCCATATTATTATCATACACTTCAAACCAGTCTTAATTTAATCCTTGTGCGTCGGTCACATTATTATATAGAGGAGTGTTTACGAGTATCCGGACGGATTTGGTGTCAAAAATGATGTATCGTACTCTCGAGGATTGATATACGTACATTAATTCTTTGCAGTCCACGAGGTCCGCCGTTATCCGCGCGGTCGGACGGATATATACATATACCGGATGATCGTTTTGGCAACTCGTTGATAGATTCGTTTAATCTGCTGATTTTTATGCATTTATGAATATTCGTTTCAAAATGTATTATAATAATACTAAGCTCATTATATATTATAATAACGACTATTTACATTTCTAGAAAATAATCCATTGTATTCAAGGTAATATATTTCTCATATTTATGATTTTTCTAGATTTCATTGTATTTTTCCTGAACATCAACATATATTATTATTCATCATATTCCAACACACAATATTATTAAAGAAAATATTAATTTTTGTATATGCTAATAATATAATATTACCAAAAAAAAAAAAAAAAACCAACAATATAATTAATAATATAAATTTGATGTATGATTAATGTGCCTAGTATATTTTTTTAGAAAATTTTTGATTGTATAATCCATTCTATATTTTTTCATTATTTTTAGTTATTGTATTCCACTTTCTTATTTGTTAAAACTATATCAACTTTCAATTTTCACATGGAAACCTATTATACATTTTTAAAGAATATATCTTTATACAAATTTTCACGTTTTTTTATTTAAATTCCATGAATATCACCCGAACAAAAATTATTAAAATACGCAATGGAATGGAGAATTATTGTAATATAGGAATCATTTTAAGTTTAGATAAGAGACACATGGCAAATAGGAAGAGGAGTACTATATGTACTTACAGTACAGGTATATACTTACTTTAAATGTTTTGGGTATTGTAAAAATATTTCTATTCACTGTTCCCTATTGTATAATTATAAATAAAATGTATTATTATAAAAATGCATCTATTCACTATTGTAATTATAAAACAAATGTACCTATTATAAAAATGTATATGGCTCACGACAACTTCTACTCGTTTAGAACTTTAAGTGGCAGACCAGAATTGAGTAAAATGATCATTTTGGCCAGACCGTTTTTTTTTAAATTATCATTGTTTTTGACTTACTAAATAAGGTTTGATATATCATAAATCCTAAATTAGGTTCTAAAGTTGACTTAAGTCCGTATATACATTTGGACATACACGGCAAAAATGAACAAATAATACATATCGCATAAATAATATTATCGTATAGTTTATATTTATTTATATCAATTTACCGTTACAATTTACAAGCTCGATGTAGGTATAGGTATTATCGTGTTTACAAAACATAATATAAATAGTAGTAGATTACAATAATTTATAAGATATGTGTATAAAATGTTAAAATATCAATGTATCATTTCAGTATCGCCATCTCATACCTATATAAAATTTTGTATTTTTCGTAATAATTGATAATATTTATATGAGATTATTTGTAATTTTCAGGCCAAACCTAAAATTATTATCAACACATATTCCACTAAAAATATGTTATCGTACTTAAATAAATTACAAAAATAAAGTAAATCAGGCCCTGTAATTAACAAAAAACTTTTGGTTTAATATTCAATATTTATACATAAAAATATTTGAAAAAATATTTTGCGTTCAAATATGAAGTTAAAAATATTAAGGTTCCCGTTAAAAATTGCAAAAAGTAAAAATTCATTGATATAAAAAAATGAGGAAAAAATCGATATTTTGTAATAATATTTATTAGATTCTGAGCGAAGTAAGGAATGTATTTTTTTTACAGTGATGTATTTCTTAATTTAATTTAATTTTTTTGTATTTTTATGTCTGTGTACAAAATGTCTATCAGAAAGAGTGCCCCAATCTTTACAAGCGAATACGGTTTCTGGTAGAAAATTTCATCTAGTTGGTACTTTAAATAGGTCATTTTTCGATTTTTATTTTTTTTCGATAAATGCGTAAGAAAAAACTCAAATTATTAGCATAAAATCGGAAAACATGATTGTTTTATTGTGGTAAAATTCGTTATAACTCGAAAAATATAGCTATAACTTAAACATTTTTCCAAAATTTTTACCTATTTTCAGATCATTTATAGCAATATGCAAATTTGAGAAATTTAATTCACAATAGGCTTAATTTAATCTTTTAAGACCTTACAATTTTATATAATATAGAAAATATGCCATTCTAATTATATATACATATACATATTATACATGTTATACATACATACAAATTATTTTAAAAATTGGTAGTTACAATATTTTTTAATAGCCATAAAATATTTTTTTGAATACCCATGTAATTTTTTCAACATTTTGGTATGAAATGTGTTTGAATTTTGTGGAAATAATGGATCTATAAAATTGAAATTTTCACCAAATATGTGAATTAGCACATTATAAATGAAAATTTATTTGAAAAAAAGTGAAATTTTTTTCTAAATTGTCAATTATTTATTGTAATTTTCAGTTTTGTGTTATTTAATTCATAATAGTCTTAATTTTAGGTTTTAAGAACTGAAAATTTAATACAGTATTAAAATAACGTCATTTAAGCTACACAATAAAAAAAAAATTTTAAATCGGTCGATATAATCATTTTTAAAGAACTATTTAATTTTTTTTGATACCTAATATGTATTATTTCGATATGAAATGTGTTCGAATTTTGCTGTAAAAATAAATCTATAAACTTGAAATTTTTATCAAAAAGTATGTACTTACATTATGAAAACAAAAAATTTTTTGAACATTTTTACCTATCCTTGGGTTATTAATATTAATTTTTAATTTTCAATAATGTAATTCATAATCAGTACTTTACAAAAAAATTCGATTTTCGGCATTTTTTTTTTTTTTAAATATGTATTTTTTAATCAAAAAAATAATTATGAAGTCAGAATTTAGCGGTCAGACTTAGTTTTAAAGTTATATCAAATTGAAATTTTACAATTTTATCAAATCGTTTGGAAGATGTATTTTTTCATATTTTACAACAGTTTTACTTAGTCTAGTTTAAGCTGACGCGGGGTCTTCTGTTCGAATCCCTTTGCTTCCAATTATTTTTTTACACTTTTTTTCAACTTTTAAAGCTTTCAAAGTTTTGGGTTTTATAAATTTCAAGACAAACATAGAATTCAATTGACTACTTCCGTGTACTTTACTTGGCTTTGGTTTACCCCAATTTAGAGTTTGGAGTGATTGTATAGCACTCTTACTTAGATAAGGACCAATTACGTATTGATCACGTACAAAACAAATTCCTTGCTCATATGGCCTATATCCTTAAAATTCAACATCCTTGTCATGATTATTCTCTATTGCGCAGTTCCCTAAGTATTCCCTCCTTGACCTCTCGAAGTTTTGACGCTGATTTGTATTTCATTTCTTTGGTAATTAACTACTCATTAGATATCCCAGATCTACTGTCCTACATTTATTTCCATGTACCCACTTACTTTTCAAAAAACCATACATTCTTTCGTGTCCCATTCCATTCTACCAAGTACGGTCTTAATAATGCTTTGCACAAGATGTTACGGTACGTAAATTCAACCAATATTAATTTTTAACAAATAATTTCAATTCTGTGGCTATACAAAATGAAATTAGTAAGTTCAATTTTATCGAATTTGTAGTTATATTTGCTATTTTAAGTGAACGTACACAATGTACTTTCTCTCAATATTTTTGTATTTTATATTGTATATACTTTCCTTTAAGTATTATAAAAATTTTCATTTTTGGCGTAGTTGAATAATTAATAATAATAATAATAATAAATACCTCAATATCATACGTGGTCTAATGGCAGCCAATGGGATTTCGATTCGACTCCCGATACTTTCATATCATTTTTTGCATTTTTTTCAACTTTTTGTTCGTTATATTATATAATTAGTATAGTACTTGTCAAGTGTATCCATCTTCGCTCAGAATCGTTTTTTTAGAAATAAATGATTTATCATTGCTTTCAGATTCAATATATCCGTCATCATTATTCTACCCAACGCGCAAACTGCTTTCCGGCTTATTTTTATTTTATTTTATTTTATTTTTTGTTTTTTGGATAATTGTACAAATTGACTGAAAACTTATTTTGCCTAAATAAAAATCACCAGTTATCTGTTATAAATAGGTATACATCGAGCAAACGGTTATACACCGTTGACGGTGTGCGATGTGACTATATATAAATACGTATATGCACACTGTATACCTACAGTCTGGTATATAACACTCGTATAATGTTACCACGTGCGGTAATAAAATCGCATTATTCGAGCTTAATGCCCACCGTAAGTAGATATATACGGCATAAGTATAGGTATATACGTATACGTATAGATACTTCCGTTAGCCCGCTGCAAACATCAGGCGTCGCTTCCGACGTCGACGGGAGTAACATTTGTACGTCACTTCGGTCCTGACAAAAAGGATATTTATCTGATGGGGTTTCCAAAGTGACGTGTCGGCGACAGGACATGTATCTGTGGGGGAAATCGGTGTCGTAAGTTCTGTAGTCCACCTGCGACGATGCACACTGTGACAGGTGCGCGTGCGGTTTCTGTTGGTTTTCGGTGTATGCAGGATGACGTATTTATCGTCGATCGGCTGGCCAACTATATGCAAAATAATATATAATATAAAATAGAGGAACGCAAGTGCCACACGGTCGTAAAATTTGCAGGGTTTTAAAATTTTAAAATATACGTTTTTGGTGAAATTAAAAAAAAGAAAATTCAATCTGATTGAAGAATAACGACTACAAATCCAGGAGGTCCAAAAATCTATAGCATTAATCGGATTCATTAAAACAGTAATAATTTTAACTTAATATATATTTTGTTTAATATATTATCTATACACATTGTAATTTGTTATTATTAGATAAAGTTTATAACAGTAATATACGTAATATTGATATTATTATTAAGTAGGCCTAGTCGACGGAACAATAGTGAGCGAAAATATCATAGTAATTTAATGATTATTTTAGTTCTGACCAGTTCTGCCGGTCTTACGAGAAGCAGTGAAAGCACTTCTTTCACTGCTTCTTTGATGGTTTTTTTAAATGCTTTATTAATTATGAAGAGTTATTATTTTTCCCATTGTATGTTTAAATATATTATTATTAAAAAACAAACAAGTATTAAACTTCAAAATATGTTCTCGATCCATTTAGTACTATTTTTCGTACGCTTTTAAATAATGGATGTGATCAAAAGTAGATTTCACGTAACTGTCATAGATTTGTGTTCTACATATTACACATACAATTTAAATTAAATTATCCCTTTTCAAAATAGACACGATTAAAATTATTGTTTTGATAATTATTCGTTCTAAATATAATTTGTATATTAGTGTTCAATATAACACAAGAATGGGAATTAAATTGTGAAACAGTGGAAAAACTATTGCTATACGAATGTAATAGACAAAAAATCAAGTACCTAATCTTGTAATGTTATGAAATCCTGAAATCCAAAAAATATATTGCACTCTACATTTACAATATACAACATTATCAAAATTAAGATAAAATTTAAACATTTAAAATATAAATATCCTTATAGCAATTCAATTGTTAGATGAAACATTTTTTCCTTCTTTTACACATTCAAATTTTAATCTGCCAAAACACACTAAAAGATATACAACGAAACAAGATATAAATAAATACTTAAAATAATGCTCACTATTAATGAATGGTTCTACAGAATATATGAGAACTCTTCCCCCATTTTTTCAGAGCCTGAAGATAAACAATATCAATAAATAGAAAAAGAGAACATGATATTAGAATTAAAGATTTAAAACATAACATACCCACATGTAGAAGGTAGTAATTTACCAATATGTTAATCTGCCTAAAAAAAATTAAATTGTCTAACATTTGAAGAAATATTGACTCAAATAATTTCTACAAGTTTTGAAACATAGTAGTATTCTGAATTTGAATGAAATAATTTAGTTCGGTACCAAAGTCCCAAAATTCGTTTGTACCATATCCGTCATAATTCACGTATACAACGTGTAAATTATTGTTGGTCTTTGATGATATAAATTATTATAAATCCAAAATCAAAAAATAACAAAATTTTAACTTCGTATAGTTTGTTCGTGAAAATGTAATCACGTATGGCGTGACAGAAAATATTAGCCTGTAGGGCTAACTAATGAGGTCAAAAAAAAAAAGAGAAGAAAGTTCTACTCCGGTGGTACGATAATCTGTCTGGTAATATTATGTATTCATAGCAATTTCCAAGAAAATTGTTATTATTATTCGTGTGATATATGAAGTTATGGTAACATCATTAAACATTTGACATTTTGACATGTACATTAAAAATGCTTAAATTATTGAGAGTAATAATATTAAAATTATGAATATTATCTACATTAATAACGGGTATATTACTTTAAATTTGGGTTTTTGATTAAAATTGAAAATATAAAATACATTTGAAATGACCCTAGTAGGTTGTGAATTTGTCAGTGACATATTGTCAGTTAGCAATCTAACTCGTCCAACGAATTTATTGGATCACTTTCAAAATTTGTTGGGTTTTCTTTGGAATACCAAACCAAACTTTTTCACTGCTGCAAATTCATACTAGAAGTGCGAAACCTTATTAACACTAGTTGTAGCGTGAACCAAACTGATCGGTGTGTTTGATATTGCTGGACAATATGTATTTATTTATTTATTAACACCCTTAAGAGCATTGCATATAACTAAACAATATAAATATAATATATAATAAGCTAGTATAATATTATAAAAATTAAGCCTAAATCTTAACTATATACAATATATCAATAAGCTGAAGAAAAATATTTTTGAATAGTAAAGAAAGAAAAATTAAAAATATTAAATATTTAAACAAAATCTAAGCTCGCAACAAATCTTTATTTAGAAGACGCAGCATTCTATGAATAGGGTCGTTATTCCCATAAGATATACAGTGAGATGGGATATAAAATATAGTATGATAACTGGTAGAATGAGAAGGGACACGGAAATAGATAAAGAAGAGTAAGTAGAAATCGTGGAGTGAACTATTTTGGAAAGAAGTAATGAAGGAGTAATCAGCCTCAATACAACGTGAATAAACTGTAGGAATGCTTAAATAGGAACAAATAGAAGAGTTCTCATAGGGTAGATGATTGAGTTTAATTATGGAAAGTAATAAATGAAAGGAAGCGATTTCGCACTCAATCAATACATACCTGGTCATAAGCTAAACATGAATGACAAACGAGCACAAATGAAACGCACAGAGGAAAAATATAATGCACAAAAACAAGGAACAGAAGAAAAATGAATTGTGTTGCGTTTAATAAGGCCTAAAACATTTAGAGCTCGATTATCGGTATACTATTTATATGTTGTCTGAAAGAGATAGAAGGCATGCGGCAATAGTCTAAATCTTTATTGATGGATACAGGTTTAAATTGGAAGCCGTTAAGGGAATAGGGAAACACGAGTGAAGAGTAATAGAGTGATTTTAAATAAAATATATGTCAAGAAATTTACTAATATTAAAAGAACAATTAAATCGCTGAACCCAATTACTGAAAATATTGAGTTAAAATTGCAGAAGAAGGAGAATTTATTTTATGAAAGATTTTAATAATATTTGCAAATAAAAGAACTTTGTTAGAGGAAAGATATTTATTGGTTGAATTTACGAATAAAATAAAAATAAGAGGATAGAGATGAATTCTTTGGGAAGGGGGGAATTCCAGAGGATATAAATAATAGGTCGAAGGAAGCTAAATTTATACTGATAAATTATCTTCTGGGAATGAGATAAAATCGTAACCAGAAGAATAGGAGATTACAAATACCAATAAGAGATTTTAACACTTCTAAGAGGACACCGTGGTCTATTGTATAAGAGGCTTTTTGAGGTCAGTAAAGGTAGCATATACTTGAAAACCATCATCGAGGTTCTCAAGGATATAGGTGGTCAAAAAAATACAACTGGTGATGGAAAATTTACCTGGGCAAAAGCCGTGTTGGTTATCGACAATAAAATGATACTTAACGTTTAGTTAAAGTTTTAATTAAAATAACAGATAAGTCTTCAGATTTTAGAATACGAGTAATTTAGAAGGTTTTCCATACTAATAAGAAAAATTCATTATCAGAATGTAAAGTTAGATGCCAACTTAAAACGTTTAAATAATGCATGGGCGTGCTTCATTTTAAAAATCACGTGTTTTAGAGAAGACGAGATCGGGCTAGAAAATATTTAACGCTTGTCACTTAATTCTAATATAATATTCGTGATATTCGCATTCCTTACAGAGGAATCTATGGGAAATTGATTTTTACGTTAATTAAACTTATTTAAATCATCAGTGATGTACAGAGTTCCTGTCCACTGTAGGCCTCTGTGCGGAAGCACTCACTTAAATGCGATTTTAGCATTGTTTGTGATATGATGTTATCACGGAGACGAAATTCCGATGTTAAAGGACGAATTTTCTTCACCGCAGAATAATTATTACAAAGTTCTAGGTTCTCGGTATCAATATTGTCAAATCGATTTGATTCCGCATGAACGGACCGGGGACGAGACGATATCTCATGTGAAACTATCGTTTTATTCGTGGTATACAAAAGTGGTATCGAACGCCACTGTCGGTTCATCAATAAATAAAACGACAGTAGCAGTGTATACAGTGACATTCGGACAGATGTTCAAAATAAGAGATAGACGTATATTTGATGGAGACATACGCGGCCGTCGAACAAAAAAAAAAAAAAAACACGAGGCATCAAGACGGACGCGTATGCCGTTTATATATATAATATATACCCTTTGTAATAATACATCTTTGACAGTAAGCTCGGATTGCACTATATGATGACTGAACTTGTAGGGGTTAACCACACGCACGTAGTCCTGGCAAAAATACCCGTCACGAAATCGGCTCAATCGCTAACAAGCAAATTATCCGGGTATGCTTTTGTCGGCTAATAACCGAGACCGAAGTACTATATAATATTATTATTTTATTATTATCGGAACATATCATCAAAATAAATTATAATGCATTGAAATATACTTCAGATATATATATATATACCATAGTCATATCACTCGTTTAATATGAAATCAGAATGAAATAGTACAATTTTGATATAGCGTCGAGAACTTAAACAAATCTTTTTTAAACACACAAAAGTGTGACCGGAGAAGAAAAAACAATTATTTCCTTTTTTAATAGTATGCGTCGTAGATATAATAATATACAAATGTATATGACATATTGTATTTATCACGGGTTGTGGTATTGATAAAACATTTGATTACAAAAATATTGTGAAACACGTTACTATAACAATAATTAACCCCCAAGGGAAGATATCCCAATCAGAGAATGTTACTTGGAAATAATTTTGTCTACCCCAGAAAACATGTATGTAGTCATGATATCTATAGAATTTAAAAAAAAAAACTCACAAGGGATATATAATGGGTTCTTTTGGGACAATCAAACCAAATGTAAAATAATGACTGATGCAATTGAACCACAGGGCTCAGAGTACCGATAGGTCTAATATCGTCACTTTTATTTTTAATTATCTTATCAAGTTTGATTACCTTACCTATTGGTCTAAAATTGCCATCCGGTCGGTCTTGTATAGTGTAATTATCCCAAGGTATTATCGTCGTTGTACACATTATCTTATAGGGAGCACTATCTAAAAAGCTATATAGATAAGGATGGCCTATCCATTTTATCATAATCTATATTGTATGTATTTAAAATGCGGAGAATCCCCTTTTTGGCCCGAATTCAAATAGTAGCCAAAATTATTGAAGCATCCCATTAAACATAGGTTTACAAAATACACGAACATTTACTATAAATACATTGTATAAAATATAATGACTTGAAAACCTGAAACGATGTAAATTCGTTTCGTTTGAATAACCGTTAGATGTGCCATGTTGTGAACACGTCGAAAAATTCGAACGGATCTCTCCGGCGGTTAGCGGGTGGCGTGATAAGAATGATGATTTGACATGAATTATTATTATTATATTGCGAATTCTATTATTTATATTATAATATTATGTATATATAGTCACAACATACACAAGTATATATTATTACGGTTTATTTTAACGGGTTTGTTTATCCGATCCACACATGTTCCTTTCGTGTATTTACGACGGCGACACCGTCCCGGGACATGCTAATCCCGAAGACGTGACTATTGATGTGTCGGAAATCTCGACTTTTGTCTGTGTGCCCATGGAGATATATTATACTTGATTCACATGTATATTATATAGTCGTAGAGGCCATATGTAACGATAAACCGGGATCGTATTGTCCGACGGTGGAGATGGCAATAGTGCATCGATCGGACTTGACAGCTGCTGTCACGTGTAATGAACTCGTGTCGTTGTGTTATTTATTCGCGGATAATCAAACAAATCTACTAGACACGCATAGAACAACAGCGTTTTCGTGACGGATTCGGTTAATTATGAGTGAAACGTGGATGTTGATGACCTGTATACAAATCATCTTAAAGGACGATTCGAAAAAAATGCAAATATTAGCTACTTAAATTTACGTTTTTCCCTAGAATAAAAATGTTTTTATTATATTTATTAGAATTTTTTAGCTTTAAACAAAATCATATATGCTTATATTCTTAAATTATTGAACAATATTAATGTATAAACGTATATAAAAGTAACATAATATGTTATTAATAATTGGGATATAATTTTGATTATATAGGTAATACTTTTAGTTTAGGTACACTATGTATAATATGGTATTATTGTGTTTTTATAATTATGGATCAAACATTTTTGGAGGATAAATAAGGATAGTAAGAATATAATTAAGGACCTAAAATTTTGAAAATTGCATAGAAAATGACCAAAAGTACAAAAGACCAGTGGTGACGGGGCGATAGCCTCCCCTTTAAAATTGTACCTAAAAAATTACTTATTAACGAGTTAGATATTGACTTAAATATTAACAATTATTTATATTTATATTGTAATGCATTTTCAAAATATTATTGTCAAAAGTAAAAATTGTTTTCCGTTGTTATGAAAACACTACGAGGAAATCGGAGTTTAAAAATATATATATATATATATATATATATATCGGAGTGGGAATTCGGTAATAATACGGCCGCCGGAGCGATACGAATAATCGCCCGACATGCATGTGGACTGCAGAACAATACGGGAAAGTTAACGTGTATATTACTGTGTGTTTGTGACGCGTTTCTATACTAATTTTATTCTATATATTTTTATTATTTATTTCATTTATTATTTTATTATATTATTATAATACAGTTATAGTAGATATAAATTCAATATCATATTAACAGAAAATTGAAATAAAACAACTTGGAAGACCTGTCTAGTGATATGAAAGATTAACGCTTAAATTTTGAGTATAAAACGTATACGAATTGGTTTTATTATTTTGTAATTTTTGTTTTTTTGTAAAACGAATTTATATATATATATATATTTTTCTATATGGTATTAGTTTTGGTTTAACAAATATCTTTTAAATTTTTACCTACATAATTATTATTGTATTCTATAATATTCAAAAATTAATAATTTTTAATCGCCTTTCCACTTTTAAAGCCCACGAGCTACCACTGCAAAAGACGCAGAGAAATTACTTTAAATTTAAAACAATAAAAAATGAAGTCGTTAATAAATAATAAAAGTAAATATTAGTTAACGTACTGTTTAAAAATAAAACATTGTCAATAATGTATTTTCAAACATATAAACATGTTATAAACCTGCATATTATCAAATTATTCAAACATTTTACGTAATAACGGGAAACGTATTGATGACTTCAATTTTCATATTTTTTAAAAAGATTTCTTTTATTGTAAAACTAACACATTTTTGTAGAGCATTACAATCCTTTAAATTTAATTTTGACTACTCACATATATATTGTACAATTTCTTTCAATATACCATTTTTTCGGCATATTCAAACTTCGTGAAGTTGGTCCTCCACTTCGTCTTGAAACTTTAAACCTTTACAGATATTTTACAATTAAATTATTAGATTTAGCATTAGATTTATTAGCACACCCTCAGTTTGCTGCCAAAAATGTTTTTTTTTAGGTTGGGGGCTAACTTAATGATAGCTCCCTCCACAGACGATTTTTTGTCGTCCTATTTGTTTGTTTTACATTAGTGCTGCTTTGTTTATTTTCCCCATTGTTCGTTCCATCAAGATGTTCCACTTATTTAAAAATAAAATATAACATCTAGTTGATATAGTTAAAAATGAAAATTCAACAAATAAAGTAGCTATGTGAATACACGTAAGTCTAATAACCATATAATTAATCAATAATAATTGTTAATTTCAAATTTTCAAAAATTTACTCCTTGAAAATTGAATTTGAAAGTTTTATATTACTTATATGAAATTTAAAAGATTTTAAATAAAAAACATCAGAAACATTGAGACATTTTAATAAATATTAGTACAATTTTATATTCTGAGCAGGAATGTAATATGGCTTTAAGATTATGTGATTTCTTTTTAGTGCATACATTTTTTCAGCTTAAAAGATTTGAGTATGAATTTTAATAAATAAGTATTTAATACCTAACAATAAATAAAAAAATAGTATATAAAATCGAATCTATTTTACAATGAAATAAACCAATTTTGAAAATATAAAATATTTAAGACTTCAGGATTTTTTTCGGGAAACGCTTTTATGGTGCTATTTTATGGCGTTCCGTGTACCTATGTGTTTTGATTCGTACGCGATTGAACCACATTATAAAATTATATTTTCATAAAACTGAATTTAATATTAGTACGAGCTTGTTGTTAATTTGTATATCATGTACACTATTTGGGAGATAGTAGTATTTCGTATTATTGTGTAAAAATTTTGATTATGTAGGATAGTTTATGTGCATTCTTGTACCTATTCTAGTGGAGAGTACAGTACTTAACTACAAAATAGTTTAAAACGCGATTATTAAATATTATTTTAATGTTATGTTATTATTATTAATTATTTGAACATTTTGCATCCATTTTTACCCCGTAAAATCGTGTTTTCATTCTTAAAAATTGTATTTTACTATGTTATCAGACGTATAAAAATAAAAAAAAGACACAAATTGTCCTAACAATGACATTTTTGTTATTTACTGAACTTGTGGCTAACATCATTGAGGTTTGTCTTTACGTTTGTCGTACATAAAAAATAGAAAACCCTAGCTCTCTGGGTGAACGGAAATCCTCACCGTTAATATCGTTATGGCGCAAAAGTGATTCGCAGTGTGTTCAAACGCAGGATCAAAAAAAGAACGGGCCGATCACGCCACACGCCCGCGGGTCGGCTCCAAATAGTCATGAGATGTGGCAGTCAGTATGGGAACAAGTCATAGTTTAAAACTAAAATAATTAACCACAACATTGACTAAATGTACTTATAATCGGCTGTTCTATGATATGCTCAAATTTTCCACGGCATCACCCTTGGAAGACTTTGCTGTTGCACACAGTGTCGCGCAAAAATGAGACCTGCGCCTGATGGTTTTCAAGAGCTTGCGATTATTTAGTAAATGTGCAAAATCAAGCGGTCAAATACAACACAAACGATTACAGTATATTATACACGCATATAGTGATATTTAGTGTGCCGGTTTCGGTTCCAAGAGAACCTGTATAATATTACAATGAATTTCGTTTTGTAGCCTCACCGAAATTCGTATAAAATTCGTTTGGTTCGGTGAAATTATTTTCGGAAACCGTGTAGTATCTTACGTTATTACGTAATAGTAAATTACCAAGCTTATACGGATTCCTTGAACGCCTGGTAGTGTACCACAAACCGCGTGTACGGTTGACGGACGCGAATACGGTCCGTTAGTTTCGACGGACGGAAACTGTTTTGTGATTAGCGGAGTGGATTTAAAAACGAAAGAAAAAAAAAAAAAACCCTCGCACATATAAATGGCGTCCGACTGACGAGGAGATACGGCAGTGCGGCGCGTTAAAAATATATTTACATAGTGTATGCGACCCGGTCCCGATCGGTTTTCGCGAGGAAGTTCACGAAAGCGATTTAAACCGGTTTCGCCGCACGGAATCCATCCGTCTCGGGAAATCGATAATATTTCAGACGAATATTATTATTATTATTATTATTATTATTATTATTATTATTATTATTATTATTGTTATTATTATTATTATTATTATTATTATTATTTATACGTCAGTGTACCGAGTGAAAATTCAAAGGAAAGATTATCGCACTCGTCAACGTGTTATACCGTGTACGGGAGGCGCGCCCACGTATACGGACGTAAATCATTCTACGACCGGGTCCCCGATCCGGGCCGGTCGAACGCGTCCGGTCGCATGACATTTCACGCAAGTGTGCCGCGGCCAATAACGCCGCCGACCGATCGAAAAAACGGTTTCTGGTACAAGTAGTATGGCTTATATAGTGGCCATCTATAGGTATGTGATAATACAAAACGCATACTAATAACATAACACAGACAATGTCGTTATCAATATTTAAACGGACTAAAAGTGAAAAAAAATACAGTCTCTGATCGTTTTAAATCTTAAATCTTTATTGTTTTTGTACGTACACTTACGTATTGACTAATTTTCCTAATTTTTTTTTTTTTTTTTTTTTTTTAGCATTTATCTTGGTTGTGTTTTTATTTACAATTAATGAATACTGTCGCATTCGCATGATTACAAAGTATAATTGGATATTATTTGTGGTTAATATAATATCTATTTTGTGTACCATACACGGAAATTGAAAGGACCTATTTTTATAAAAAAAAAAAAAAATCATCAATTGTTAACAAGAAAACATTTGAATACAAATTTACAAGTGCAGAGCTTCAGGTATATTGGAGTAAGATATTTTACCTAAATTAATATAATATATAACCTTAAAAGTCATAACTCAAGACATAATATTTGTTTTTTTGGCGTCAATTATTCAAAATAAATATTAGTAACATTATTATTTACTTGGAGCGTTTTTACTCCTAGTTGTACCGCTCATGGCTGGGTAGGTGGAGGTGTCAAAACATTTGAGGAACGTTCCTCTACTACCCCCTTACCATGTCGATACCGCAGTCCATACTACCTTAGTCCGTGGCTCTGTCGAGTGTAGGGGGGGGGGGTGACCATATTTAAACAAATAAAAAAACGATACAAAAATAATAATAACCATAAAATTTTTAAATTAATATTTATTATATTATTTTTTGTTGATTTGGAATTGTGAAATAATATAATTTTATATAATAATTTAATTATGAAAAACATAAAATAACACGATTAAACGATTAATACTATTTTAAAATTTCCTCAAATCCTTTATTCATGGACTTTACTATTTTTAAAAACGTGTTAATTCATTTTGATGATGTTTGTTCTGACATGTCTTCACTATTTGATGTTTCATATTTTTCTAAAGAACTAATTAAATTTAATAATTTGGTATGTTGTAAAAGAAATGCATGAAATTCTTTAGGTTCATGTACATTTTTTTAAATGTTGTTTAACGATTATTATCAATCTAATTGTGTCCACAATAAATCGATTTTTCTCATCTGTCCTTAAAACATTTGTAATTGAAAATAGGTACTCTATCTACCTAAGTTCAGGGAATAGACATTGAATATTATTGAATAAAATATTTAATGGGAATGTTATTTTTTTCTAGAATTTTCAATATTTCACACCACCTATGATTTTTTCCACCTACGATTTTTCCAGTTTTGCATTTTAAACTTCATTACATTTTTCACATGATTAAATTTGTCAAAAAGTTCATCTTCATCGAATTTCAATGTTGGTTTATTCTTAATAATATATTTAACACTTTCTTGAATGTTACTCCAAATTGGAGTCTAGTGTTTGAATCCAACGAAAAACTTTTAGTAGTTCAAAGTGATATCCCCATTTTTTCATGTACACGATAAAAGCGTACGATTAACGTCGCCGATAACAATGTGATGCAGCAATAATTATGGTAAAAACAAGAATCCAAAAATACAACTGAAAAGTATAGTTTCTAATATTCTATTTAATAATGTCATATAATAATATCGTAAAAAAACGATATTTAAAAAAAATATTTTTATTTTAGATTAATACCGAACAGACTTGAAAATACAGGATATAAAGAGACGACGATTTACGTACACCCATAATAATATTATATAATACGTCCGATGCCGGTACTTGAGAACGAAGTTTTTGTGGTTCTGGTTGGAAAAAAAGCTTTTCGAATAGTGTTGAAATGTCCACTTACGTCCATGCGCTAATATATCGGAGTTAAAGGGTCTTCACTACATTAACATTTTTTATTTTTTTTTTTTGGTCATATAGACTCTGCTACTAACTAAAACCTTTTAAAGTTTCCAAAATCATCAACATTTTGTACACAAACATCTAATTATATATTAAAACGATTGTTTTAAATATTCCTCCATATAAACATCTCGTAATTTGTGTAGAAAATTCGAATATCTTTTCAATATTAAAATTGATATAAAATATTCGACAATTACGGGTGCGTACGTGTAATCGAGGGTGTAATCGCTCCTCGTATACATTCAATAACCGTTCAAAGAAAGAACAATACATTTCCTAAATAACACTCCTCAGAATCTTGTAGTGTGAATGCCTCTATAGAGGATTAAATTACAAAGACATTAAGGGTTCACGGACTTTTAGAGGTTCTTCAATAAATACAATTTTAGATCCCTGTATAACGTATAGACGTCAATTTACGAACACCTATAATATTATAATATACGATGCCAGCAGTTGGAAACTAAGTTATTTCGGTTTCAATTTTGAAAATACTAAATAAGAGTTCTGGTTAGAAAAGGTTTTCGAATAGGGTCTAAATGTTTTTTACATATATTGGTTAAGACTGGTCTCTACGGGCTTATTTTAAGGGGTTATGTATAGGAAATTTTCAAATAATACGAAAATGGCGTACCTGTGTATTTTTGCCTGTGTAAATGAATATAAGTGTACGTAAACCTCACTATCTACAACCTGTATAATAACGAGTGTTGGGAAAATTGATGTATAAAAGTTTTACACGTATCAACGTACAATACGTACGTATTTTTTTCAAATAGAAAATTAATGTATTTTTTTTATAAATTGAACTCCATTATATATCTCCAATTATTAATATAAGGTATAATATTATGTAACACTGTATTGCTATAGTTTGTAGAGTTAATAATCATTTAACTTTTCATTCCAGTAACAAGTTAATAACAAATATGTATTATTTATAACAAGTTGACTATAAAATATAAATTATAAAGTACATACAAGTATTTAATAGAAATATAATAGAAACATATTAGTTTGTTTTCAATATCAATCCTTTTTCTTTTTACAAAGTTATAGTTATCTGAAATAAGAACTAAACTATAAAAATTTAACGAAAAATATTTAATATATATATTCAATAACCATTTTGATTTCTTAATCATAAATTTTAAATTAAAAATGAGATTAAAACTTTGGTTCTAAACATTATGCTTAGGCCGACCACCGAACGACATTATGAACTTAACATGGAAATTAATATTTAATACCTAATGAAAAATGAATACAAAATAAAAATAGTTTTGATTATATTTTAGACAATTGAGTGAATAAATTATAGCCTAATAAACTGTTTCTGTTATCAAAGACGTTTTATTGTTAAAGACCAAAGATTTGTTATGACCAAAGAGATATAAATTTTAAAATTTTAAATACAGTTTTATACAAAAATGTATGTATCAAACCTTGATTTATAATACGTAGTATATTACTTGAATTATACATTAGAGTATAATACGTCCTAACCCTGATAATAACAATACCAGTATTGCACACACCGATAACGTACACGCAACCACACGTGTAATGGATCGTCGACGGTTCATGATTTTTTTCTAAATTGTACTCAAAAGTGTCCATGTCTTGTACATCGTAGCGATTTATCGTATCTGTAGTCTAATTTAGATTTAGTAAACAGATTTGAATTTATTAACAAAGTTACTTTTAATCGACTAATTTACTATTTACATTTTTATATCCAATGTTTTAATATTTACTAATTTTCCATTTCATAAAACACTTTTAAGGAAAAAAGTAAGAAAAAATGTAAAAATCTCGAATAAAAATAAATTTGTTAACAAATTTAAATCAGCTTTATTTATGTAGCTAAAATTAACTTTTTCACTGCTAACGTATAAAGATTGCAGCATTAAGTCCCAAATTGCTTAGTATCAAAAAAAGCGTACAACAAATTATAGAAATTATCCTATAACTTTTAAAAATAATTTTGGATAGATTATTATTTTATATACTTATGACTGCAAATTAAATACATTATCAGATACAAAATATGCTATTGTATATAATGAAATTGAAAATTAATTCAAAAAAGTTGAGTGAATGTGCACAAAGATTCCCATGAAATTCCATTCAAGACGTCCTGAAACATTGTTTTGAATTTCCATCCTATATCTTGTGGCGTTGAGACTGATAGGGTACGATATTTTTTGTTCGTTATCGATTTTTTTATTGATATATTTTAAAACTTTAAACACTTGTGTTCTCTAGACAGTGAAGATAATATTCAATAAATGACAAATCATCAGTATGTATTCCAAATTCACACATTGGCTTAGCGGGACTCAAAAATGGTTATTCCAAAATTGTCTATTATTATTACGGGACATCAGGGAAAATTACTAAAAGGATAAACTAATTATTATACTCATCTATCAGCCACTCTACTTGAATTTTTCGGTACATTAAGTACCAACAAATGAAAGTCGGGTTTGAATGAGTCGAAAATTCAGAATTATGTATTTTTTTGATAATGTATGAGGTGGAATTTATTGAAGATATATTACCTATATTATCTATATATCCTATATTTTTTTCAAATTAGTACAGCGTCCAAAATGTACTCTAAAATTGTTGTTAAAGTATACCGAGGGTATCCTCTGCTATTAATTAAGATTTATTCGGTATAGAGACTTTTTTTAAATTTTTTTTAAAAAATAAAGTAATAAATGTTTTTCAATGTAAAATTATCTCCTAGATTGGAACTCGGTAGACACTGATAGGTCTTAATAATAGTGAGTTATGGAATAAGTCACACGTGTTATTTGATTATGATTGGTTACGTTTATGTTTTTAATGTGAATACACATTAACCATTTTTCTCAAAAGATTTTAGTTAAATGTTTATACTTTATATATCTGACAAATAAAAGAAAAAAACTTTGAAAAAATATTTATAGGCTACGAATTTCTCATTCCATGAAAAAGAACGGCTCTCAAAATTCATGTTGAAAAACTGTTATGTATTCGAGAACAAACAATATAATTCACGATATCCTGAAAAGATACAAATGTTTGTTGATTAAAAATTGCTGATAAATATAATTCTATTATTGCGGTCTGTATAAGAAAAATTGTATAATGAAGTTAATAATCCAAAAATGTAATTATTACGATGTTGCCTTCAAATATACATATACATATTGTAATGTATTAAATGATACATTAAGTATTAATAATAAGAAAAACACAGTTAATGTATTATAAAATAAACCTTTATTGTAGCATGAGTATAATTATTAATTTGTAGTGTGGTGTGGTGTGTATACATGTTGTCTTGATGTTATCACTCTGTGTGATGATATTGCATAATATCAGACACAGTGATAACACAATATATTTATGTTTAATAATATATTACACATATAATGAATGAATAATAATCAAACAAATTAATACACTCTAAACTTCTTGATATTTAATGCAATTTGCAGCCATATTACACAACGAAATGTCATCATTTTATTAGAGTTCGAATTGTATAGGCTTTTGTTTTTTTTTTTGTGTTGGTCCAATATGATGCCACATCAACTATAAATTTGTTTCCTATTACGTATAACTAATACACGAAATTTTATTTTGCTTTTTTAGTCAATTAATTTTTATAATGCTTTTTGTGTTTTTTTTACTTTTGAAATGATTTATGGGCCTATTTTTACTTTTGAATTGCTTTTTTGTGGTTTTATTTCTTCATTAATATTTTTTTTTGTAAAATGAATTAGGTAAACGTATTCGAAACATATAAAAGGTTGATAATTATTTTTAAATCATTATACTATCTGCTGAAATGGATCTCATCGGTTTAATCTTATAATATTTAATTTATCGATATGATCTGGATAAGAAATAATATTTTATTTGCATGATTTTTTTAAAATCCTAAGTAGGTACTTATTTCTTTTTTTATTATAATTTATTATATTTAAAAAAAATAATTTTCAACTAACTGTACAGACGTATTACGTAATGTGTGACAGTCATGTTATCTAATAATATAATACATATTATAATAAATATAAAAAATAATACAAAGTTAGTATATTATATAGTGCATTTTGTAAATAACTATTAGTGGGTTTTTTTTCCGTTTTTTAGGTCTTTTGGAGCCTTTTTTTAGAATTTTTTTAGTGCTTTTTTGCTTTATTTTAAGTGTTATTTTTAAATGTTTTATACAACTTCAACATTCGAACTCTAGTCATACCGGTAACGAATATATATATAATAATTTTCGTTATCAACAGTTATTCACCGGATAAATCCTTATTCTATGCAAAAAGTATTAAATATACTATTCCATGATATACGTATATCTATCGAATATCTATAGTCGGGAGAACGAAAACGGGCCGCTGGCAATTGTGTTAGCAACTATGGTTTTTTTGATAAGGAGGGGTTCTTAAACTAAAACACGCTTAAAGTGCGAGTCGCACGGTCTGTGTTCAACGTCTGGTCGGCTACGTTTTGAATACGTCTTTATTATTTCTTTTTTTAGGTTCGTTCTGGGTACAATTGGCCATTGTAATTTTATTTTAGGGTGGTTGTGAAACGTTATCACGATTTTGGCATGTATAGCTGAAAATTATTTTACGTTATCCTGATGAAAATAAACCGCCAGGAGCGTTCGCATCAGCGGCCATTTTTCGTTCTTCCAACTATAGACGCTATCTGGACGTTGAAAAACCGATAACTTTATCTATTTTGCCTTATCCGTCGTGAATGGCTATCATAATATTGTGTCATCGATCGAATAAATTTGATCGGAAAAACCGGGCTCGATGTGTCCAGACGGGCTCCTCCCCCCCCCCCCGTTTGCAAAACTATGGGTATCCGCACACAGCCGTTGTAGTCCCGTGTTGTTTATACGGTTATAATAACGTAATAATAATAATAATAATATTATAGTCGCCGGTCTAGGAAATATTACTGTATTCCGACCGTTCGATGGTTATGTGTTGTATGATTTAAGTCCGCCTAGAATTATGTCGGCCATAAATAAAATCGAAATGATTACACACCGCATTGATGTATACGCACAGCGTGCACCTCACCTAACCTCGCCGACGACCGCGACGCCCGCGCGCAAATGTCCCCCCCACTCCCCGCACACTTCTCGCCCGGTCGTTGCGCCGCTCGTTCATTATTATCAATATAAGTCTGGCCGGCGGCGGGTCGTAATGTCCCCAAAATTGTTGTATAGTCGTATTGTTTATTGAATACACGCGGATCCGGTAACATCTGTTCGTCTATATGATATTTAATAAAATACTCGGCAGATATACGTATAAATTAACCAAATGGCCTACATCAAAACCGTCGGCCATAAAATAATATTGCGATCAAATTATACGTTATGTACGCCGAGACGGTCAGAACGGGCAAACGCCATAACTTAAAACGAATATTATATACTATTCGGCGTGTATGATGTATTATGTATATTTTATGTGTACGTATATATATATATATATATAGAGAGACATTGAATTCGTACGTTATAGCGACGGCGAGTCACGTTTAATGCCGGGGCAATAACTGGCGGTAAGCACTGCTGCAGTGATAGATCCGTATCAGAAAAATCACATTCGGAACCCGCAAAACCGAGAGACGTCGTGTTAAAGAACATTACGGATGATCCGAGGTCGTATTCGAGTATTATAATATGCATTCGACTTATCGACACATTCAACACGGTCGGACGCGGAATAAATTGGTTATTAATTGTTCCGAAAATAAAACCGCGTTAACGTAGTCTGTAAGTTATGCCCTCGTAAAACCGATATTATCGTTTTTTAATTTCGTAAAGTCGTAGACGTGTGTATATATATATATTATGTGAGCGAAAAAATAAACTATGATTTGTTCGATATTGCTCCCATTCTTTTTGACTACTCTTTAAAACACTCCTCTCTAATAAGAGTATCTATATAAAAAAAGACTTGGGTATTCGTCTAACTTCTAATTTAGATTACCACTCTCAGATCGAACACGTTACCTGTAAATCCTTTGAAGCTCTAGGTTTTATTAAACGCTTCTCCCTGGATTTCAAACTATCTTATTCCCTAAAAGGCATTTACTGTGTCCTTATAAGACCGATAGTTGAATATGGCACAACTCTCTGGGATCCTTATACATAATCAGACTCTAACCAACTCGAATGCGTTCAGCGTAAATTCCTTAATTTCGCTTCTTTCTGTCTAAAAATATAACACGAACCACATGATTATTCCCCCATCTTACAACACTTAAAGCTTAGTAGCTTATCCGATAGAAGAATCTTGGCCAATCTAAACTTCCTCAATAAACATGTAATCGGCTCTATTGATGCACTTGAACTTCTTGCGGATGTTAATTTTAGAATTCCTAGTAGATCATCCAGACCTTTTGCTCCTTATTATGTTCCTCAACATAATACTAACTATGGCCGAAATCACCCTATCCACCGACTAGCGAATGAGAACCTCTCTAGCCTTTAATACTTTATTTTTATGTATAATATATATTCGTATATTGTAAATATTTCACTCAAACTGTACCTTGGGCAGCAGCCCGTAATGTATGTAAAAAAAAATAAAATATTCTTGTATAAATATCGTACGTATATTGTAAAAAATGCGAAGACACTGTAAATTATGTAAACGGGTTTTAAATAATATTCCAAGACAAAATATATTGTATCGATGTAACATAACGGAATCATATTATTATTATTAAAACGTAAAAAGCAATCAATTTTAATTTTGCTGCAAGTATACCCTGGAAAGTTGACCGATTATCACCATAATTTATGTACGATTATGGCTAATTATTAATTGTTAAATACGATAATTATTTTTTCTGTTTTGTAAGTATATATAACAAACATTCTAAAGGAACACGTGTTAACATTAAATAACTATTAAAACCAGGAATTGAAAACTTGGAGTTTTTTGGTCTTATAAAATAATTTTGAATCTATTAGAGAAAATATAATGGAATAAGGCTCGGTTTCCAACTAGAATCGGTTAATAAATAGCTGTTTTAGAAAATTTGTTCATAAAATAGGCATATCAATAATATTTTTGTAGGGTTTATAATTAGGTAATGTAGCTATATAATTAAAATTAATATTTTTAATACTATTTTTCGTATAAGTATATGTACAAGGGTACTGGGTGAAACGAAACCCAAAAGCGGAGTGTTCAAAACATAGTAGAAATATTCATACATCCATCCTAAATTACAAAAAAAAAAAATAATAAAAGTAATTAATAATTTTTTCTTTATAAAAATAGTATTTACCAAAAGAACGATTGGCATGGAACCTTCGACTCCCTCTCTCCGAGTTCTATATGACTAAGTGTATATAATTAGAAATGTTTGTGTAAAAAAAAATACAGAGTTTTTATCCATATTGAACATGCAATCTATACTTTAATATTTCATTATTGTTTATTAAATGGGTATACATAACTGCATAATTATAGCACTAACTTGATAAATTTTAGATTTTAAAGGATTTTAAAACGAAAAATAATGGGTTATTATTGTTTTAATTATAAGGCTTCGGGTTCTATTAGGACCGGTACTTACAATTATTAAAATATTAGGTTCCGGTTCTTTAATTTTAGTGCAATCACCGGTTCCAGAATCAATATTTTTTAAAGAATATTTAATTAAAAACATACATTAGCATTTTTCATTTTAATCTATACTTCCATATATGTTAGAAATATAAAATAAACAATAAATTATAGCTAACAACATTATCTAGTGTCCTACCAAGGCCTTATTTCGATCAATTTCTTTCATACTATGCAAAATGCATGAACGGAATGTTATATTGCTATTTTAGCAATTTTTTTAATGATTTTTGGGTCTTTTTTACTTTTGAAACGCTTTTTTGTATTTTTTTTTTTCGTTATTAATATTTTGTTTTTTAAAATGTATTAGGCATATAATGCCAAGGTATTTATAATATTTGTAAGGTTGATATTTATTTTTATATCATAATTTTATCTGCCGAAATGGATCTTATCGGTTTTATCTTATAATATTTGATTTATCGATATAATCCGGATTAAAATTTAAACAAAAAATAAAGAAAGATCACAATTTACTTGTGATAATTTTTTTTTTAATTAAAATTATTATTTTTTAATTATAATTTTTATATTTTTTAAAAATAGTTTATAATGACGTATTACGTAATATGTGACATAATATATATTAAATATAACAAATATTACAAAATTAGCTTATAATGAATTTTGTTAAATAATTTGTGTGTTTTTTTTTTAGTATTTTTTGTGCTTTTTTGGAATTCTTGGGCCTTTTTTTTATGTTTTTTTAGTGCTTTTTATTATTATTATTATAATTATTATTTTTTTATTTTTATTAAAGATTTATTGTTATTGACAAAAATTTAGTCATAAAACGTGTAAAAACGCAAAATAAAAATCGTTTATGCGGAGCATAACATTATTTTGCTATTTTTAATTTATTTGTTAATTATCTTCTTACGATAGTTGATAAAAATGAAAAATGCGTCAACATATTTTTTTAAACCCTTAAACAATTAGAATTTTCATTTTTTTATTTAATTAATATTAAATATAAATTAATAATTAAATAATTTAATTAATAGTTCATTTAAAATTAGCTATTACAGAACCCCTTAAAAATCATGCGTATGATAGTCCTTAGAATGCTTCAGTCAACCGTATTCTAAGGATCTGAATGTAGGCCAATTAACATGATGGTAATTTATTAGTATAATGTAAAATATGAGATGTAAATAACTAGCAATTTTCAATGACTTAATATATTCTGTACCTATGATTGTATCTACCTATTTCAGTGTCTTCATTACTTGTTATTTTGTACACTTTTATTCGCGCAGGTCAAGTATATAATATTAAATTCAATCGTTTTCTATTTCATGTAAAACAACATAAAAGTAAGATGTTTACTTGACATATATAGTGACGTAATTTGGGGGTAGTATCCTATATGTATCGACATCTCCTTGCCATATTGATAATCTTGTTTGTTAAATTTATTATAACCTATAATATTTATTAAAATATCTTGGTATATAAAATTGCCAGAGTGTTTGTTTAAATATATTTTATATTTCTTACAAGTATTAATAAACACAAATCTTAGTTATTTTTTTTATAAATTATCTTTTAGAAAATGTATTTTTAAACCAAGTAGTTTTAACGCAAAGGTACATCTATAAGATATTAAAGACAGAGAATTTGTCTAAATTTTTTTCATGGTTGACTTGATATAATATTAAAAACAGAATTATAAAGGACATTCAATTTTACAATTTATCAAATGTTTATAACGTTAGTAAAAAATATTAACGTTAAAATGTAGATCATTTATTGATCATTAATTTGTGAAAGATGCACTTTTACTGCTAAAAAGTAAAATTGCACAGTATTTAAGAAAAAAAAATTTTTCTGAGATTTAATTTACACGCAAAAGAAGAGGTATGGCACAATTAACATACCTACTCATATTGTTATTCTATTAAATCCGTTTTTATTCAAACTTTTATACTTAGAAAAATATGAATTTTTACCGAATAATAAAATTATGAATAGGTACCTAAGATATTTTGATAATAGAAAGTCATTTTAATGTTTTATGAGTATAGAGTATTTTCTTTTGATTACATATACAATTTGTTATATTTGAAAATGCTTGCACTCAACTATTATTAAATATTAACTACAATTTGTTTCCAGGATCAAGAGATATAATTAAAAAAATTATAAAAACCGTTATTTTGTGTATCTTCAATTGATCTACAATATAATATTAGAATATAAAAACACTACCTATTCATTAATCTTAATTTTCCAAAATTATCAAAAAAAAATCATTATTTTGATAACTTTTGTAATAAATTTTATTTTGTTTACCACACTAAATATTTAATATAGTTAGTTATTTTAGAATTTTGAATGTTAACATTAATTATCAAGTTCCTATTAGGCCGAGTCATTCGAAATTTACCTTTGAGGTAAATTTATTTGTAAAAGTTAGCTAAAAACTCTAAAAGTGTGATAATTCTAAGATATTCGAGGTTCTTAATATCTTGGACGCTCCTCGGAAAATTTTCCAAAATACGCAACTGTCTTGACATAACTATGAGACTTGGGGTTAATGCATTTTAATTTAAAAATAGACTTATATTTATTAACATATTTATTTGAGTTCAATCGAAGGAAATTAAATATTTATTTTGTATAGAGCGATGTCGATGAACAAAAAATGGATATTTTTATTTTTATTGTAAAACAAACCATTTTTGTAATATTTAAAATTGCCTCGATTAAATATATAAAAAAATAATTAATAAATACAGTAAACATTTTAATGAGTGCTTTAAAATTATGAAAATACTATAAAATGATTTTTTCACATTGACATTTCACTTTTGCGTACGACGGAAATCTACTAGATTCTACAAAATCGACTTATAGGATCAAAACAAAGACGGTTCTTTTATAAAATGTACGATTTTTTTTATTAAAATTAATTAACAGTTTGAAAACACTGAGATAAAGGAAAAATTAATAAGTAATTAACCAATAGTATACTCGAAATTAATTTGAGATTTTTAGATTTTCGCAGCATGGATTATGGACGATAATTGTTTTGAAACTAATAAAAGATTACGCGTTGGAAATACGGTATAATAAACTGTCGTAATAGAATTATAAATCGATGATTTTATTTCGAAATTTGTAATTAATTCTACGTCCATCAACGCCAAAACCTTCAAACATCGAACTTATAAAACCCTTACACGCGTTAGTAGGTACGATCAACCTCGTCGCTACCTCGACCGTCGTCGTATACAGTAGGTATTATAATATTTTGAACTTTTAAGCTTTGACATTTTGGCCGATGACTTGCTGATGAAACTTTGTTTTGGTGGACAAACGATCGTGCAACGATCGAATAAAATGTAATCATCCGTTGGTATTCGTGAAAAAATTTTAAATTCGAAAATTTAACAGAGTGGATGGATAGAAATGATTTCTAAGCTATAGTCTTTTGGAAAGTCGTATAACAACTGTACTGTCAAAGTGAGTAGTTCTGGGTGAATATAGTGCGATATTTTTTTTTTTTTTACAAATACATTTTAACAGTTAACTTTCTAAGTAAAAATTCCGTATACTATTAAAAAAACATTAAAAATCAACACGAGTTTAAGAAAAATAATATTATATCCGGAAAAACGACATTATCCATTACCTTCCCGTCATCCTTTAATCGGAATTCACTATCTCGTCAACCATTCCTGCAAAACGCGTTGTTTAATTTGATTGATTACATCTGTTTAATAAACGCGTGTGTCATCGAATATCCTGACACACATCGATTCTGTGAATTCGTTCTTGATTCATATTCCGATCGACACCAGGTAAAATACTCGTACATGGTAAATATTTTATTCGATTATGGAGTTTAAAACATATTTAATTGTTCAAATATTTAATTAATATTATTTAAATAAACAATTAATTAACTGTTCTATTAGAAAAACAAGAAAATTTTAACGTTCAGAAAACATTTTTTAATTTTTTTACCCTATAATAGTTTGATAATTAAAAAAAAAAGATTGATTTATGCATACCTATAAACTCGATTGATGATGAGTATGAAGAATTCCCGAAAATGAATTAATCGAGTCAAGTGATTCATTATTTATTAATATGAGTCAAATGGTCCACCGGTTGATCTTGAATTAATAAGTGGATACCTACCAGATATACCAGGTGTCTATACACATTATAATGATAATACGATGCCGCCGTTTGTAGTTTTTTTTTTTGTTGGTTTTTTTTCGATGAATGACAAGCGAAAGAAAATTAGGATTTTCTTTCGGATTGTCTGACCAACAACAACCGGTTTCAAATATCTATCTATATAACTAACAGTGTGCGACGGCCAACGAAGGTGTGGCCGTCAAAACTCAAAAAAAGTCATGATATACGGTAGGTATGTATGTATGTATATATATATATATACTCACTGTAACATTATACAACAATAAGAATAACACCTGTGTTCTTGAATTATTTTATTTTTTTGAACGTTGTCGCAAAAACACGATTTTGAGACGATTTCCGGTCGGTATAATATTTTCTTCCCATTGACAATATTGGATTACGCATGCACAAATCATCATATTAATCCATAAATATTATATTTTATAATGTATAGGTACTTAAATGTTACATAAAAAAGAAAAACTTGTTTTGATGAGAGAAGCTGACGTGCAATATGTATTATATTTTTGATCGGATCTGCTAAAACAAATGATGCGTACTATAGATTAATGGTTCCATTCAAAAGTCGAGTAAATAGTATGATCAAATATGTATATTATTATAATTTTAATACTAATACGTTGAATCTGTTTAAAAACCACTTGTTTGTGTTTCAAACTGTTTGAATTGAGTTCGAAATGCATTCGAATATTTTTGATTTGTTAAATAACAGGTACAGATTTATTGATATACGTGCATTAATATTCTTCGTAACAATGAAAAACCACGAGATATATTAAAATATATTTAAAATACAAATATTTTTAGATGTTTTATTTGGAATAGATATTTTGGTTTGCAAATACATATAGCCATTGAATTCAAGAGCTTGGCGGAGACATGGTGATTAGCCGATCAATTTACTTACAGTATTGATTATTTTAATTTCATAAACATCCCTATTCACCGTCTCCTTAAATTAGCTTCAGATCTATCCCTGACTATTCTAGTTGATTGTAAGAACTAACGTTCAGTATTCTTAAAATGCATAGAAGCTTATTCTATACAGACACGATCATGCAGAGTTGATTAGATATAGAGAAGTGTGTTCATTATCTATATATATCAATGTTTTTCATCATTTTTTTTTATTTGATAAAAACCTGCCTTGTACATTATTATTATTAGTAATTAGACTCTGTTTACAGTAGGTATACAACGTATACGAAATAATATATTAATACAATTATTTATTAAAAAAAAATATAATGTTTGACGTATTAATTATTACTATATACTTACTCAACACATAATAGGTATTTTATTTTATACATATTTATTTATATTTTATGCATATATATATATATATACCTACTTACTATCATATGCGAAACATGTCAAATAATCGCCAGCAAGAAGATGATAAATGATTTTACCACTGACGTATACAAATATGAACTGTGGTTATAAAAAGAGACATTGGATATAAGCGAGAAAGTTAGATAATATAAGAGGTGGTAACACACTATAGTATAAAAGAAAATTTTAATTTATTATTTGAGATTAAAAACACCGTGTTTCACGGATTATAAGTGTAGTTATCAAAAAATTTGATGAAACATTTGGATAAAGACATTAATTGTAATAATACTTATTGCATGAAAACTCCTATACCTATGGTAATATTTGTCCATTTGTAATACTCTATAGGTAATAAATTATGCGTGGAGTGTATTTCAGCGTGCAGACCTTTAAGCATGTGCTTTGAAATCATTTCCATACGATAATGACCTTTTCTACTTTATTTTTAATACAATAGTTCGGAAAAATCAATACGCGTCAATAATTTACGAACAAGTTTTACGAATCAATATGATACATATGATCAATGAAAACCTTCGGTTATTTTATTATGAGTATAAGCAAAAATATAATAAAACATAATCTACATAAAATTTTCAAACCAACGCAATCGCTCACCTGAGACTATATTGGATGTATTATAAACTCTCGCGTTCGAACAATAATATTTTATGTATACAAAAGCGTCGTAAATATTTTCCGACCGATTTCACTGAAAACTAATGGTTTTATATATTGTTTAATTTTTTAATATTTTTCATTTTTTGATTTTTTTATAATTTTTCAAAAAATTACCATAAATACGTACGTTATTTACCTATGTATATAATGTATATACCTATATATTATATTTATATTCTATAAGTATGAAAACAAATAATTTTGTACTAATACAATAACCAGTTTTATTTATTTTTTTTTATAATTTATCGGACTACCGTACATTTTTATCTATAATATAAAGTGATGACGAGTAGGTATCGATTTTCTTTCCGTCCAATTTCAATATACCTAATTAATAAAATTATAATAATTTTATAAATAAGTCATAATAAAAAAAATGATATGCATATTTTAGGATATTTTTCACAGGGTGTAAATGATTAATGTGTATTTAAGTGTTACTCCGCAAAGGCTAAATTGTAGAGGGACGCAAGTTGAGGACCCAGTACCCCTAATTAACATTTTATCCAAAAGAGATACACTTAAGGAGGAATAAAATAATTTCTTTTATCAAAATATTTTTATATCATAATATAGTATATTTGTATAAAATGTTATGATTTATCACGTATATTAGAATAAACAAATTTTACAAACTATCCTTTAAAACGCACCAATTCACTATATACACGGCTAACTATCGGTTTACCGGTAAAGTTCACGACGTCCCGGATTTGTCCGATTTCACTAGGAATTAAAAAAAGAACAATTTGGTATCGTTAACATTACGCGTGTACCATATATTACGACCAAACGTTTTCGAGCACTGAGACCTCTTTTATAGACAGGGAGCTTTTTATTTGGGTTTTTTTTTTTTTTTGTCATTTCTTTAAAAGGGACTTATAACTTCTGACAAACGTCGACGGCGTCCAGCGTTTCCGAAACACACATATTGGACCATTTCAGTCCGATTTTATGCGGATGGCAATGCGATCGTCACTATCAATATCGTACACATAATAATATCGTCGCCGTATTATTATTATTATTATTATTATTATTATTATCGATTTGTTTTTCGACCGACGGATCCGCACGGTATTATATATCATCGGGCGCGCGTTTATGTACGTGCGGGGCGCAGCGTCGTTGAACGGCAAGACAACATTTTTCGCGTTTTTTGATTCATTACACATTCACACGTCCGCGTTTAGAACAATGAGTGGTCGCACACACGCGTATAAAATACGGCTCGCGATACGATATAGGCTATAATATAATCGTATATAAACGATATAACGTACATAAACACGCCGACGGAACGATTCGATATAATATGTAAGCAAGTCCCAGAGAGAGAGAGAGAGAGAGAGAGAGCCGGATAGGTCTACCGGAGGAGCGTATATGGGTGGAATATACTGCGGGAGATAGCCGATCTCAAAACGATAATTCATTAGGCAAGCAATGACTCTATTGTGGCTGGAAAACGCATTAGTTTTTTATTTTTATTTTTTTTTTTCTATAATGCGGCGGCCCGCGTACCTATACGATATTATGTACGTACGCATGTATACGTTTTTCGTGTGAGCTCTTTTTTTTTTTTAATAATCCGGTCACAATTCGACGGGGTAAATTATAGCCGGGGAGGTAGAAAAATATTGACCGGTGCCCGTGGGCGTGTACCTGTATAATATACAACTGTATATGGGCGAAGAGAGGAGAAAGAAAGAAAAATCCACGATAAATCAATCACGCACGGCGACCGACCGAGAGAAGGTATTTATTTATTTATTACTTTTTATTATTATTATTTTTTTTTATTTATTTCATTTCGTCTATAACGAAGATAGCAATAATTATACACGCACGCACGCACGTGCAGAATAGACGTGTGACTATACGAATACCCGCTGGACCCGGCGTTTGAGTGATCGGTTGTACGCGCGGCGGGTCACGACGATATACACTCCACACTAGCTATAGCTGTTGCGGCCGCTGCCGTTCGGCGGGGTAGCATAATGAATGCGGCCGGTATATACATTATTATGACAAACACCGTGAAATGAACGTCATCCGACGACGTCGACCGAAAGACGATAAGGAGATCGAAGAGCGATAAAGATTCGAGCGCCCTCTGAGAAGTATTACCGTGGCCAACAGAAATATCTTAACGAGTATATAATAATATGGGACATCCGTTTTTTTTTTTTTTTTTTTTTTTTTTTTCAATTTTTCGTATTGCTCACGTGCAATTACTCGCATTTTTCATTATTATTTTTATCATTTAAACAATAATATATAAGTTCCGGGGATATATTTTCAATTTTAAAAGTTCAAAAATAACGTCTTACGCATTGGGAGTGTGGCTCAAACCTAACGAAACAATGCGGCTCACCTTTGATATAGTTTGTCTCCACGGGACACTCTAATGTACCTACTAATAAATTATATCAAATGACATCGTAATTCGTAAACCATAGGTTACGTCGACGATAAAATAAAGTACCGATTCCAATGCATAAAATAAGGATACTGCAATGTATGATTTCTGTTTTCTGCTGGTTTTATGTTCACCACGTTCACATCTCGTACAAAATATAGTCATCGTATATTATTATTCTGTGATACAGTGTTACCTATCAAACAAATAAAAACCATTTTCATATCGTTTTTCAATATTTCTAAGTTGGCAACAGATTCGACGCGGTCATTTTTCAGCCGATGCGCTTATCTTCTTTCGGTCAACTGCGTCGACGATCCGTAAAAATTGGCATTATAGAATTATTGCACGAGACAAATGTCCGAAACGAGTACAGGAAAACAACAAATTATGAAATATATAACACGAATACAACGTTGAGAACACAGCTGTGTACTGTATTATATTATATCGGCACGGTGAATCGTCCTAATATACACGAGACCTGGGTACTATATGTGGAAAAAATAGACGTTTATCGAGAACATCAGATCGCAAATTTGAAATTGATTTTCCTTATATTTTGCCAATGCATCAGTATAATACAACGAATCGGACGCTGGATGAAATATAAATTTACAAAAACACGAACTAAGGATGACGCAGCCTCCGGTGCATGATTAGTCATGAGTAGAGTCCGGGTGTACCTGCCTGTATGCATTTTCATATTTCTATCGAGTGTATGCAGTTCGACGGGGGTAAAAATTAATGTTGACGATTTGTTTAGCAGAGGATATGTAAAGAAAGAAGTTTATAGTTTGTGTAGAGGCATATTTTACGGACGATGGCATGAAAATAGCGCAGTACCAATAGTTTAAAAAAAATATATATACCTATTATAATACATATTATATCATGACTTAAAAATTATATTTTTTTACACGTTTTACATTTGATTTTAATGGAAGAATAGGTTTTTAAAACATTTTTGTATACATATTTTTGCTTATTCAATAGAATTTTAAGAGCATAATAGGTGCATATTTCAAGATTTTTTTAATGCATAAATTCATACTAATTTAAGCTTTTAAGTGCATACATATCTGGACTTTAGTAATGAGATTGGACGTTGGTGTTCAATTATTAAGATGTAGAGAAAATAATCTTTAAAAATTATTATAATATGTCGAATACTGTAAAATAATTTGGAAGATTTTAGCTTTTAAATTACTTGTATGGCGGTTTAACGAGACAATTTTTGAAAATCCATCGAGATGCACAATCGGAATGGAGCATATCAACAGTGCACCCGTACGTGAACTATAAATTTCAATAGAGACAACGCATTTTGTTTTAAGAATGTATGAATATTTGTAGATTAACGAGTTTAGTTTTTCAAAAACATCAATTTATTAAATTATCGCATATTTACCTGATGTCACATAACAAGTTAAGGAAAATTCGAGCGTATTCCATTTCCAGGTTTCTGTGCGTTATGCTAAAAGAAATACGATATTAATCGATTATGAATAATCAATTATGGGATAACAGAAGATTGTAAATAATTGATTATGTGGTATCAATTGATTATTAAATCAAAAATGTTCGTTAACTGGTATGATCACGAATTTTACCAAAAAAATTAGTCCAGTTGGTTAGTCTCAAATTATAAAATAAATAATAACGAATTGTATTGACAGGTAAACGGACAGGCAGACGAATAAACACAACGGGGATATAATAATTCTAAACTGTATGTAGAAACTTGAGAAGCATGGGCACCTGGAGGGAGGAGCGTGATGGTCACATTTCCCCTCTTGGATTTGTAAAAAACAAATAGTAGGTGTTCTTTTAAATTGTATATGACCTTGTTTTCTTGCTTACCTATTTAAAAAATAACTTCGTTACGTTTCTGCCATCTCTCATCCTTCTAGGATAATTTCCACGGAGTGTCTATTTTTATTGAAAATTAACCCAAAACGGCTCATCGAAATGGACGTTTATAAATATAAATTTGATAGATAATTAAATTTATTATAGGTATATAAATATATTATAACAGTTTTATATAATAGATTCATTTCTCTCTATGTTTAATGGTCAATATTTTAACTAAGAAATTATAGCAGCCATGGTTCATAAATTATTCAATTCAGTATAGGTACTATATAATTAGTAGATACCTATACAAATAACATATACACAGCCACATTTAATTATATCGTATATTATTATACTCAATAAAATGTTGTTATTCGTGTATCATGAATATGTTATTCTACGTTTCCAGTAAAATTCAGTGACGATTTAACGTTACAAAGGTATATTTTTAATGTTAAGTTTGATATCGATACTATACTCTTTGTATAACCGATGTGAAAAATAATTTAAATATAAAGAAGATTATACCCAGTAATAAAACGTACACATATTTCAGTATAGGTATATAAACAGAACTAGATAGGTAAATACTAGTATATAAACTTGTAATCGATGTTTGATATTTTTCATGATATAACACATTAGGTATACGTCGGAGCACTTGACCACCCAAAATATAAATAAAATACGTGAAAAACACTCGTTAATATTACCAAAAACAATAATATTTAGTTTTTAAAAATCATAAAAACACACGTAAAAACTACTACATAGTATAACTAATAAAACTACAACATATAAATAATTTTTTAACACATAACACCGTGTAAAATATATATAACAAACAATGTCGTTACAAAATCATAAGGAAAACTTATTATAGGTACATATTTCGTCCGTACGAATAAAAACGTACATTTAATCACAACGGACATAACAAAAACGTGACTTAAATTTTTGTATCGATTAAATGGATATTATTTATTAGATTTGGGTAGTATTTTGAATACTGTATTCGGAAAACTTTTCAAGTAATCTGAATATTTTTTCATTACTTTTTTTTTGAAAGTATTTAATACAGTATTTTTAATACTTTTAAAAATATTTTACAACTTGAATAAAAAAACTTTTGAGGTTCCAATTATATATTTAAAATACATTTTTTAGTATTTTTTTCCATCAGACTTTGTTCGCTCAGACTCAAAAATATTTAAAACCTCTAAAACTTACATTTTTGATTATTTAAAAAAGTTGAAATATAATTATAACTTAATATTTTCATTATTGAAACTTAGTATATACCTATAGATGAGATAAAGTATTTGATAAATTACATTATTATTAATAACAAATACCATTATCATAACGTATTCAAATCCATATTCAGAATAAATGTTTTGAAAGTATTCAGAATATTATGTAGGTACTTGAAATACTTTTAAAAGTATTTTATCTAAGTCTAAATTTTTTTTTAAAGTTCGGTTCGGTTCAATAAAGACGAAATATATAATAATATATTTATTTTCGTATCCATATAAACTTGTTCATGTGGTTCATCGTTAGTTATAGATATGAAATTGTATATATAAGTAAATTACACGTCCGTGTTTAATTAAGTTATATCAAAACTAGTTTCCACTAAACGAAAAATGTACGTGAATTTATACGAAAACTACCCGACACCTAATATTGCAGTTTTCCGAACACTTTTTAATCGTATCGCGATAATGGTCAACTAGTTCGGAAATAGATGACCGATGACGGTGATTGAAATTGACATTGATATCCGGCAACGAAATGACGATAGAAAGAATTAAACAGAAGTGTCCGATTCGATAAGCGATGTCCCTAATGAAAAATATGTCATAATATAATTTTTAATACTGTCCAAACTGTTTAAAAACAATTTCATTTTATTTTTATGTTTTAAAAATAATTAATTTAATGAATGTTTCGTCCTATCTATCATATTATAAAGCTATTTAATTTAATAAAACAAAATCAATTTTTTTTTTTTTAAATAAACACAGTTGTACTAGAACTTTTCATTAAGGATCATTCTAATTTCTAATATATTATCTACTAGTTATTTAAGGAGACAAGATTTTTTTTTTTTGAAAAAAGTGTCACAAAAAATATCAAATAATGTAAAAAATTATTACTTGTACTTTTGGCTAAAAAAAGAAAAATATATTTATATATATTTTATACTTGATCATCCAATGTCCAGTAATTTTTCACAGAAATTAATACAACTTTAATAAATATACATTTAAACTTAAAATTTTTTAAACAATACTATAAAATCAACAAACTAAGATTAACTACTGTGTCATGGGAAAACACAAAAATGAAAACATAATTACTTAATAAAATCCATGGCGTATAATAAAATAAGCATACATAAGTATATTAACAACTAAAACTCAGTGTTTCTATGTCTTTTAACTTCCGTGAACACAATGCTAACTAATCAAAACTTTTTCAACTAAACTAATTTTTAAAACAGGTATTAAACTTTTTTTTAGGGATAAAGAGGTATATTATAATCGTGCTGCTTATGAAAAAAGTCCAAAGAAACTCACCTATAGAAAACTGCAATAGTATACTCACTGGGGGGCTTTGATACTCCTAATAATTGATGCCCACGTGACCTCTTTTAAATATATATTTATTATTTTCGCATAAACACTTTAAATACGGACGTTTTTATTCCAAATTTCTTTGTAAAACTTTCGGCGTTTTACTCATTTATATTAACTCATATTTTCGTATTATTTTGTTTTTATAATATTTTTAAAATGTATAATCGAGAAATTCGTGGTCCATTTTCAGTTAATATCACCCTCTTTGTGGAGCTATTTTGTACTGTACACATTCCCCGCGTACAAGTCCTTGTAATTGGAACACCGGTGTCAAAAACGCTCGAGGACAAGTCGTGTGGCCTATACATTATCATAACAACCATAATATATCTATTTAGTGGCGTGCACAGATTTTTCTAATGGGGGGAGGGGGGATATTTTCCAAAAAATTGAAAAATTTCTATCATAAATACAAAGGTCGTTTCTATAAATGTTCTAATATTATATATAATGATTTTTATTTATAATACAAAATCAATTTTTTTTGGCTTTTTAACCAATTCATCCATAACTTCTTCTGAAGTGAGAGGTATATCCCTATGCAAGTCCAATAATGTTAAACCATTTATACGTCCCTATAAAAATAAAACAATAGTTTAATTAAATGTAATTTGATCAAATTTAAAAGTAAACACATACCTCTGTCATTGAATTTCTTTGATACTTTTTCACTCTTTTTAATGTTGAAAACGATCTTTTAGGTGAAGCAGTTGAAACTGGTAATGTAAATAATATTTTGAATAATTTATATATATTTGGGTAAATGTTAGAAGAACATAATTGAAAAGCATCTAATGCAGTTTTTAAAATTTTATTATTTTTAATAATCTTAGTTCGCCAGATTCTTAACTCAGCCAAACTGTTTTCTGTGTCTATGTGTGGATAGTAAAATTCAGTCAAATGTTGAAATGATAGTTGTTCATCAATGGTGGTTCAACAATATTGTCAGTAATATACAAATTGTGTTTATTTGTGATAACTGAGATTTGATTATCTCAAATCGATGTATTTGGGAATTGTTTGAAAAAATTGGTCAATTCTGATTGTTTACTCATCTTCGAAATATTTTATAATAATAAATGTAGTCAAATAAAATATACCAATTTATAAAATTTACAACGGCGTACGGCGATGTTAACAAAGAATGGTGATAAATATATCATTGACTCACGTGCAATGTGGCGGTGGCCTTATCGCAGGTTAATAATCATGTTATCACTATTATCACGATTATCTATAAATGTGGTAACAATAGGCGTGTTTTCGCGATTAACCAGGTTATGTTATTTTGTCTTATCTATAACCAAACATAATAACCATTCCATTTGATCGGTTATAAATTATTATAAACAAAACTATAGAATTCAGTAACCAAATTACATTTGGTTAATCCCGAAAACTAATATAAAGTCTATAATACTAAAACCTAATATAGAGGTTAATTCATACCATGTTTATTATCATGGAATGATTAATGATTTAAAATCCATGGATTCATGGGGAGGGGGTATATGACACCCTCATCCCCCCACGAGCACGCCCATATATCTATTACAATTTTACGAAATCGTTAACGACGTTTTAAAATAAAACATCAACGATTTATTACAAATTTGTGTACACATATTATATATATATATAGACGAATTGAGATTTCAATAAAATATAATATAATAAAACATTTGCATTTAGATGGTCTAACTCGATAAATAATGTCCACAGTGTATATATACATAGCATATATTGTAATATATATATATATATATGGTAATTGACATATTCATTGTTATTTAAGGCCATTGCAAATTCACAGCCGTCACAACGATGTCCTGGGTATCGGCCGAATGACTATTGTGTACTATAAATGATCCACCGTGAACACAAATTCATTTTAATCATTACAAACGCTATAAATGTCAATATTAGACGATATTCGGCGAAATTGGACCGATTTATTTATGAGCGATTAAATGACGCCACTGAATTTATAGGATTATCGACGTTTCCTTAATTTATACACGACCGAAGCAACGGCCGTTCCCGTGGAATAACACCGACGATAATATTATTATTATTATAATATATAGGTATGTATACTATTATGTAAGTAATAATAAAACGTAAAATATGACTTGTAATGCTATCGGGATGTGGAATATATTGCGCTGTAAAACCTTATGAAATACAGTTAAAGTCCTCAAAAATAATAATGATTAATTTGAAATCCGAAATCATGTATGTACATCAAAAAAAAAAATATAATAACCTATAAAGCTAAAAAGAAAAAAACATAAATAGTGAAGAAAATATATTATTGAACAGAACAATAAAACTATATTTTACAATTAGTAATTTAGTTTGGTGACTACTTTTAAACGATCATGAGTTAAAATCATTCGCTAAACTACCCACAATCACAATTTTAATCATTTAGATTTCGTAAAATAGAATAATAACAAGACTCTATTGTTCCCATTTGCCTTCTATCCCAACTATTTGGCAACCGTATTATTATAGTATTGCCATTCTACTAAACTCCATCCAATCTTCTTCATTTTGACATGCCTACATTATATACAAATAAATTGTAAAACAAATATGCAATGATAAAACCTATCCATTTTTCTCGTTTACTTGTAAAATATGATGTTTTATATAAGCATTAGATTGAATATTTATAGAAATTTATTAGGTGTATAAAATGTAAAACTAATACAAGCATACTATAATAATAGTTATAGTCATCAGTTAGTCAAAATATACATAAAAATACATAATAAAAACAAATGGAAATATGTATAAATTATGAATAAAACAGGTTTTATACGTTAAATATTTATTAATTTAATACGATATTACTATAAAATTTTAAGAAAACTTCTAATATTTTATACTATATAAAAATAAATTTTGATTAAAATTCATAAAATTAAATACATAAAAAAACACAGGAATTGCATATCGTCGGTAAATATAGTAGTAGGCTGCATGATGTCAAGCGTCATTTTAAAAATGCACTACCACGATCGAAGGATACGAACTACGAAGTAAAGAAAAACGGTTTTCTCAGTTCTGAATTCTAATAACTCTTCTATTGGATATAAAGGAATGCACAACGAAATAATTTATTATTTTATTGAATTATGTAAATTTGATCAAAATAATGTTATCAAGATGATCTTTTAACAGAATATAAATTGTTTGATTCTATTTATTATCAGATAAAGCAAGGCTTAGTGAGGATATTTTAACCAATGAAATTTTGCAATTTATTATATCCAACGATATGACTTCTTCTTACACAAATTTATCCACGTCATTATATTAAAAAAAAATCTTTTATTCAATATTGAAGTCTACCATTCACTTCCTTAGAACTAAATTATCTGTAAACAGCATATACTATAATATGTACCTCGTCCTATATATCCTTTGTTATTTGAGGCATTACCAAGAAAAACGAGTAAGGACTCAAAGCCGAACACTGGTACACTCTTACTATGACACTACAATCCTCAGTTTTTCTGCACAAACTCCTTTGATAATTCTTTCTTCATTGATAATTCCTCGTGAAGATCTCTCTAGGAACCCTGTCATACTCCTTCCCTATAATAATATATTTATACATTAATTTTTCTTCTTTTCTCTTTACTTCTCTACTATCCGTCTTATATAAAATACTGACTCTATGGTGGACCAGGCAGGCATAAACTAAAATTAGTATTAGAGCGCTATTAATGAACTTCCTCTATTATTTTATGTTATATAATTATTTTCTCATTTCCTAAAGTAGAATTTACAATAACTAATTCATACGACTACCCAAGATCAAGTTGATATCATTTCTCTAGCCCGATTTATTTCTCCAAATCAATATGCACTCTATCATAATCTGTTCCATGACTGTCCACATGTTCATTCATATCACCCCCGTTCACAATTTTTTTTAAATTAGTGGTATACCTTGCGGCTTGTACTAACTCATCTTTTGTCAGAACTTTTCCTTTTAGCTTTCCTCACACCCCATTTGTGGATCATATGCACTATACTTTAAGATCTAACATTACTTTCACCAACCATAATTCCTCTATCGCCTTTTTCTGACCAATAACAATGACCGAATAACAACAAGGATCTTAATCGAAAACAAATATATTATATACATTAGATAATATATATATATAAGAAATTAAAAATGTGTTTACATATTATAGTTTGTATCAGCATTAGTAGTACAGTTTGATTTCATTATTATATATTATAATTTATATTCATAGGTACCTACTCATATTTGAACGGGATTAAATTTTTAATTTAAAATTAAAGTACTTGCCTATAACTTGAGATTCGTATTGTTCCATAAAAGCTGCACGTGGTATGAAAGAAAGTAAACGGGTAAGTCCACAAATTTCTCAAGACGAGTTTATCGACGAGTGAACGATTATATGCGTTACTGGTTTAAATGTTTTGACTTTTACTATTTTCAGACATAAACCTATATAACTTGGTTATGGTTATTTTCGATGCTCGAAATGTATCCCCTCGAAGTCTATAAATCACTTAAATTAACATTTTTAGTCGGACGTTTTATGAAATTATTAAAACGTGCCACACTTGTCTGTCATTCGCTCAGCGTGACAAAATTAGATTCCATTTATTAAGAATACTACTGCTACGGGCAAGAATTAATAATATACCTAGTATAATATTATCTATGTATATATATAATGATATTATGTACCTACGTTGAATTAATTTAACGGACAAAACACAACATATCCTCGATTTTCGAATTGATAAACAAAACGGATTTACATAAATATTTCATTTCGGCCATGGTTTTGTTTTTATCGATAACAACGTTATTATTGGTAGGAATAAGTATACACATATACATAACGAACACAGTGTATAATGATGTTGTTGTAAGTACCTACAATATAATATTTATTTTAAAAACTCAAGACTTATTTGATAAATATTGTACGAGTTGAAATTGATTTTAATTTTAAAAATATTGGCAAATATTTTGTCTACCTATCTGAATACTTGTAGTATACAATATTGTAGTATATATATGTAGTATATGTATACTGCATCCTTTAAACGTAAGTGCAGAGGTTAAGCAGTTCCAAAAGATTTTGAAATTCAAATATATTTTAGTAATTTTTACATTTATTAATGTATTATATTAGGAATTATTATGTAATCAAGTATTATCTAATAGGCATCATATATTATGTATTATATTTTGGAATATATTTTATATTTTTAAAAATGTAATGTAAATCACAATAGACTGCCCACGTGTTAATATTATACCTACTTTTATAATTTTATTTATAAATAACTAATTGTTTTGTTTTTAAAAATAGGTATTTTTAATAGGTGACCTACATTATTAATACGACTTTTACAACTGCTAATTTACATATCGAAATTCATTATTAGCTACGTATTATGAGTTATTAATTATTACTAATGAAAACGATCAATAAGTTGGTTAAAAAGTTGAGTAAAATATAGGGTAAAAATTCATAAAGCAGATAAAGAATGAATTATGGGTAGTTTTAAAAAATGTATGACTTGGGGTAAGTTGTACACCTTGTATGTATACGTATAAGCATTATAATGGACAAATGATTAACTGTGCATGAAAATATATTACGTTGTTTATTGTTTAAACACTCCCAAAAACTATAGATTTCAGTCGGATTTATCCGATTTACTTCACAGTAATTAATATGTTAAAATAATTGAACTAAATAATTTATATATAATTAATTTTTTTTAAATCATACATTTTTTTCTTTTATTATTAATAAAACTTGGAAGTCTAATTTCAACAAATTGAAAATGTAATAAAAATATATAGGCCTGTCAAATGATGTTATTTTAAAACATACATTTCGCATATTTTATATTAATTTATATATAATGTGATTAATATTATAATACCCATGTATAATAACTATATATAATATATCAGGAGCAGATTTGAGTGGATTGATGTGTTCATCAGCCCTCCCTTGGAGGTTTTTTTCATAATTATTTAATTAGTATATAAGACTGATATTTGTTTTTGCTCATTTACCGGCCATTTTTCAAAGCGTTTTTTGATTTTCGGAAAAATTAGGGAGAAAAAATTTTACTTGGTTAGAATAATTAACCTATATTTTTTTATTAAATTTTTAATTTGTTGGAATTAGATTTCCAAGATTTATTAATAATAAAAGAAAAAAATATACCTAGGGTCAACTGGGGTAAATGTAAATGGATTTTACGAAGTTTGTCAAAATATAAACACTATACATTATGTAATGCTTTTTAAACATATTTAGTCATATAACTGTGTGTAAAAATGCCCAAATAACCTTATTTTGAGGTCGTATTAAGTATAATATTATTATTTTGTTCATAATTTTGAATTTACATTTGCACCATAATGATTAAAAAAAATAAAAGTTATGGGGTAAATGGAAATGGATATCTCAGGTTTAATTCATTAAAATAGAAAAAAAAACTGGGGAAAAGTAAATAAATGAACAGTATATATAAATTATTATTTTATATAACATGAATGAGTAATTTTACATTTGCCCCAAAAAGAATAGTTGATTTGAGGCAAATGTAAATAATACAATCTACACTACAATAAATTAATGGGGCAAATGAAAATGAAACAAAATAATTTATTTAGGTGAAAAAAATTTAATTTACTCTTAAAACTAGGTAAATAGGTACATCAGTCTTTTATATCCTAAATTTATATAAGTCTTTTAAGTTTCAAAAGTAACAATAGATACTTATAAAATAAATAACTAACAAAAACTAAACAAAAAAAAAAAAACAATAAATATAACATAACATTATAACAAATTAGGTATTTTATATCAGTCTTTTGTATACTGAATTTATATAAGTCTTTTAAGTTTCAAAAGTAATAATATGATTTAAAAAATTTTAATTATATGTATTATATAATTAACTCTAAATTATAATATGGAACATTATATCAAATGTATAAAAACATAAAAGAGTGAATTTTGAAATACTATATATTTTCAAAATTAATGCAAATAAATTTTCGTTTCTAAAAACAGTTTTGTCATAATTGTTATATTTTTAGTATTATTTGAAATTGTTTTTTTCTTGAGAATTAAAATTTTTAAAAAGATAATTTGATATATTTATATTAGAAACCTACATTATATTACATTTGTAAATAATAAAAATTAAACATTTTGAGAACTTTATTTTTCTAACCAAAGTACAGTGTAAAACAATTGTAGCTTGCTTAACAAATACAAAAAATTTTGTTTACAAACTAAAAGCACACGATATCACGAAGGATCGATGTGTCCCCTTCATATTTTTCGTAATAATATATCCCGGAATGAGGTCAACTTTTAATTCTTATTGTAGACATTCTATTGCATAAAAATATAATAATTAATAGGTATATTAATAAATTAATTTGAAGAAATAAATAGGGAATATATTAAAATATTTCATTTTATATTTGGTAAAAAGAGCATAAGAAGACATGTCTTTTTACCCATATTTAATGTTTTATGTTTTTTTTTTTTTTATTTATAAAATAATTACATGCGCGTAAATGACATACCGCGCTTGCGTTTTAGAGCGCAGTGATTGTTGGTTCAAAACATTTTGATTTCGCTGCCCTGAAAGTTTATTAAATTGACATTAGTTTTTTCTATCTAGGGACAATGATATATATATATATATATTAGATATTATATGAGATGACCTGTTAAAACAGTAATTTTTAACTTACTTCATGATAAATATGCCATGTTATTGCGCCATCTTAAATTTTTTTACGTAGTTGACGGTTGCTCATATAAATAAATATTCTCAAAACCACATACTATAATAAGATGCAGTCCGTTTCGTTACGACAAATCGTAAAATAACACGATTTTAAACACTCGAGTTGAGACAGACTGTATAGAATTTATTATTTTTTGATATAATCGACTAATCGTCGTCAATCGAAAATAAAGATTAAATTAAAACACATTCGACGCGATAGAGTGACGAAATATATTCTTAAAAAATGCATTTCATCGGACACTTTACATTTTTTTGGAATTCGTTGTGAAGGACACGCCACAGTACGTGTATTATGTCCGAAGTGACGAAACGATCCAAGTGGTTTTCGGTAAATGTGTCATCACACTTCCGCGCGTGTGAGACCACATTAACGGCGTTTCGGGCGGTAGATACTTTTGAATATTATCTACTGTGGACGTAGGATATTGGATAATATAATATCGTATTATCGGATTTTGGGTCCCGTGTGATTATATCAGTCAGCTGTATTTTTTGAACATGTGTTTCATCAGTATAATAGTGCTTAAATAATTGATATACAATAATATATACGTGTATTTTTAAAAATATTTCTAGGGTATGTTTTTGTTTTTCACGACTTGAAAACAATGTACCGTATAATAATAATAATAATAATAATAATAATAATAATAATAATAACAATAATAATAATAATATGACCGGACATTATCGTGTCTTACAAACCACTTTATACGGTCCAAATAAACACAGTATTACGTATATTCTTTCGGATTGTCGAACGAAACGCAGACCACTACCACGCTGACAATCTCAATTATCGGTCCGATAACTAGATGGACGTGATGTTTTGATGACCCGACTTCAAACCTATCGTTTTGCACCGCCCTGGGATAAATATCTCAAATGCCTTTTTAAATACTTGAAAAATGTATAATTATGATAATAATAACAATATCAACAAAGCTAGAATTAAAATAAAATATATAATATATATATATGTTTTTTCAGGGTTCTCAAAACTATATTTTGTACAAAAATAAACTGATAATTTATAGTTATTATGCTCACGCATGTACAATTTTATGATCTTGTTTGCATAATATTTGACTAATATTTCCAACTGTGTCTTCTAGTTTTATTTTATTGCTTTTAACAAAATGTAACATACCTATAAAACGAAATTAATACAAAATGATAATTTATTTTAGTATAGAAGTCGGGAGATAATGTATCAGATTAATTCAACAGTTCAAAAGGATTATAGAGTGGAATTGCTATTGTTTAGTTTATTCGCGATTTTGTTAAAAATTCGGTGTTAGGTACCTAGTTAAAGTTGACCCCGTAAAATTTTTCTACTCTCAAAACAAAATTATTTAAAAAAACGTTTTCTTTAAATTATTATTAAATAAGTGATAAAAAATGTGTAAAAACTAATTATCTAAATTACCGTAATAATAACTTGGAAGAATTATAGGTATTATATTGAAATCGTTATCTTAATAACTGTATATTTAAAGCCTGGCGAAATCCATAGAAATTGGATTTTGAAAATTTTAAAATCAAATGTAATTTTCCTAAAATTAAAAAAAAAAAATTACATATTTTCTCTAATAATATATAATTAGATACCTGTAGGATGTGTTATAATAATTTGCCTTGTATATTTTCTCATAATTATCAACTTACCAATGGTGTAGCAGCTAGTATATAAACTTTTTAATTTTGTAATGAGTGAAACGATATTTTTTTTATAAAAATGCAATATTTGATTACTATCATTATAATAATAATTAAGATAACAATTTACATGGTGATTTTTAATTTTGATTTTCAAAATTAATTGATTTGAAATTATGCCCAACTCTGATTATAATGTATTTTACTGTTTGTTTTTATGACATTCTATAATTAAATATGATCATTTCGATACAATGTTGTGTTATTGTGTTGTCACATTGACTGTAATTTAACGACAGTCAATCGCCTTGACAAATATCGTTATAGAATTTATAGGTGGATAATATACGAGGTGATATATCACGAGAGTCTATCATGGGAATCATACGTTTGCCACGACCTAGAATGTAATTTTTATGAAACTGGTTTCGGAATTAAATCGTATCGAGAAGAGACCAGTCTGTCGTATTTCGCAAATGATATATAACGTTTTTCGGCACCATACGCGCACCTTCATCATGGGAATGCGTTCACAAATAAAAACAGTGTGATTTATTCGGATACCACGTAGGTATATTATATATACGTATTGCCGCAAACATGGGTTAAAAACAATATACAACAATGTCGAGAAAATTTAGTTAAAAAAAATAATAATAATAGTTTGCAAAGCCTATGTATATATAGGCATTTTTCGGTTTGAAATTTAAATTTATATGATCCTTTACCATCTTCCCACCACCGTATCCTTTAATATTTAATTGACTCTCCTGCGGTGATATGAGCATAGTGCTAAGCCATACACTTTTTGGGTACATACTGATTTTTTTGGATTTAGTTGAAAACTGGTTAGGTAGAGCGAAACGAAAATTCAAAGCTTATGAATTTGGACGCACTGGTCAATCCTAGTAAAAATAATGGTAATATATATTGATGTTGAGTTACTTGTAGAATTATTTATAGATATAAATAAAAACTCAATTTCTACAAAATAATTTGTACGTATTTCGAAAGCAATGAATAGTTATTTAACAATGAAGATGAGAAAATTATTTTCGAAATACTTGTACGTATTTGTTAAATAAAAATAAATTATTTTGTAGAAATTGGGTTTTTATTTATATCTATAATGGTAATAAGTTATCATTGATTATCATTGATAATAATGGAGTGTAAATAATAATGAGTGTTCAGGGCTTTAAAAAAATTCAGGGATGAGCATGCGGTATTTAAAACAAAATAATTTTCAATAGGATTAGCATCTTTTTTCGAGTGTTTCGAATACAAAATACATTTCTTCGACAATAAAACATATATAATTGAGAATATTTCACAAAAATAAAATAATTTAAATAGTTTTATTTTTATGTTCAATATTTATGAAACCGCTTTATGACAAGTATAAATAAACGTTTTAATTATTTTATATATTATGTGTACATACGTATTTTGTAATAATTATACCTATATTTAAAATTAATTTACTTAATAAAAATAAAAATAACTTGAGTATATTATATTTTAATAATAAGTATATTTTAATAATTAATAACTTACCGAGTTCTAATAATGTATTTAAATATATATAATATATTAATTTTGTGATTCGAATACTTGTATTATGTATTTTAAATATTACGTGCGATGTGTTTGTCCGTTTCTGTAAACGTATTTCCTATTTAAAAATTGCATTTTCGCTACTGCAGCAAAATCGCCTACTCGTATATATACAATCACAATACAATATATTGTTGTAATTCAGTAACGCGGACGAAAGGATGGACTTCGTGTCCTGACTTCTGACCCTGTACTTGGCGCGTGTTTATTAATATAAAATTTCTATTTTCTATTTAGAGTTCCGATAAAGATGATTCGGTCGAAGATTGAATTTTGAACCGTACGATGTTTTCGTATGATAATATATCGGTAATATTTCGATAAAAGCGGTTTTCCAAGAATTTTTTCCCCTACACTTTGATCATCGTTTGAAAAACTCCCGTCGCACTTACAACAGTTAAATATTCTCGAGGTCAATATATGTTATTAATTAAAAATAATAAATTCTTTTGTCACTAACACGTACACACGTACGGTCGTAAATATGTATGTGGTATAGAATATAGATTGGAATGATATGTGAGACGTTTGAGTACGCATACATCATATTATGTATGTACGTCGGCCGCCGGGCGTTTTTTACGAACTAATTACAGGGGGTGGCGCTATACGTCAAGAGTTATTGTTTCTATCCGTTTGGCGTCGTGTGTTCGGTTATATTATAATTGATTTGGCCCGTACTGTATACACGCGTTTATATCATATATACACGAATGTATGCACACACGTACACATATTACGTATAGGATGTATCACATGTACGATGTTACCAAATGGTTCTATAAATCATCGACGTGTCTTCATTATACCATTTTGATACATTTTTTTAATGTGTTATATTTATTCGGAACGAACCCACTCGCATCATTGTCGAACGAGTCTTAGAACAACACCGAGTTATCCGTTGCGCGCAAATATTCTGCTGAAAGTTTTGAAAACACATTGAAATAAAACCTGTCGGTTCCGAGTCCCCGAGATGTTCCGTAATTATATTATTGGTTCGAAAACTTCAACCGGACAAAGTGCGATTCCGTAACGTTAAATCGGAATACCTAAATCACACGTTTGACTGTTGGTTTTTTTTAAGTGACGATATTTATCACTTTTACATTATTATATAGTTCGAATATATAATATATAATAAAATGGAGAAAATAAAATGGACGGAATTGAAGACAAACGAAGAAGTATTAGATTTAGTCAAAGAGAAAAAAACATTGCTAAAAAATTTAAGATCAAGACGATGGCATATGATAGGTCATACGTTAAGACGTAATGAAGAACTCCATAGCCTCATACTGGAAGGTATGATGGAAGGGAAACGCGGAAGGGGTAGGCCGAGAACATGTTACATAAGTCAAATAATTAAAGATGCAAGAGTAGATTCGTACAAACAACTCAAAGACAAAGCACAAGACAGAGAATAATGGAGAGAACATTTATTGTAGACCAATCTACGGATAGAATACTAAAAAAAAAAAAAAAAAAAAAGTTCGAATATATACTATACGCATGTAATCGCCGTAACCTGAAAATGCGATTTGCGTGGATTTTCAAATCATATTAAAAATAAAATATATAGTTACACTATTACGCAGGTAGGTACATTGTATAGGTACGTGACGAATAAACACCCTGTATACACACGTATTTTATATGACGTCCGTTTGGAAATGTCCATGATTTATATACGATTGCCCGGCTCCGACGACGACTCCGACGACTATTGCTCGCATGCAATTAAAACCGAAAAGGAATAATTCACGTCTGAGGCGGTGCTCCACTATAAATTTCCGAGTGCCGATCAAGAGTTGTGTGCGCCCGTTTCTCGTATACAATATATATATAAAGGTATGCACGTGTGTGTATAATATGCATACATATATATATATATACATAAGTACCTAATATATAATATGTCCGTCTATCCTTCTTCGATTCTGTTTGATTGGGTCTCACGTCTTGCGCATTATTATAGTCCCGAAATGAAAAAAAAATATATATATATATATAGACGCAAATGTGTTTATTTTTGTACAGTGTGTTCGGAGAGGGAAATATTAATTTGTTTTCCGGCAATTGATTCATATATATATATATATATATATGAAGGAAATGATAATAATATTTTTATAAAGTCGACGGTAATTATATACATTATATTATGATAATATGGGTGAGCAATAAAACATAATTCGGTCACTCCGACTGCCACGTTTCGTAAAATGATTCTCCCGTAAACTATTCGGCAGCTGTTCGAAAATCAACTGCTGACTGTTATCAGCTGATAACAAACTTCGACGACGAGATTATAAATACGAAATTATATAAATAACATAAGCCCAAGGTCGACTTTGACTCTCACATCTCCCAAAATATCGGCATGGGTATAAGTGCACAGTACATATCATTGATTTGGGTGTGTTTTTTTTTTTTTTTTTTTTTATTGTAATATAAATATAGATCTCCATATAATAAATTAAAATATGTAACTATTATATAAATAAGTATAATGTACAATTAAATTAATGAAATATTAAAAAACCAGTCCAATAATATTGACAATTTGTAATACGTTTTCGATTTGAAATTCCAATTTTGATTAAAATAATATTTACTTACGTCCATATCTATCATTGTATATTGACATGGTCAATCTCAATGCATAAAACCCTAACAGCACAGATTGGTCTATGTGCTGGCCATTTAAGTATCCATTTAGGTCTTGGCAAATGGTTTCTGTCGGGAACTAGTTAGACTCTCCTGGGATTTGTTATTACTCTGCTCTTAATATATAACTCCGTGGACTTAATTTTCAGCACGTCCCAGGAGCTATCTATATTATGAGCAGAAAAATAAGAGGATAGGAGCATGGTCTGCACATAAGGGTTGAATTTCAGGGGAGAAGACCTATATGATTAAAATATTATTATATAACTCCTAGATTCAGCAATAATCCATGTAATTCTCGATGAGGTGAGGGGGCATGTTCTCATGATTAGAAGCATTCAGCAAAAGAGGTTAACCAAATCCGTGAGGAGCTAGGTGAACTTCAAAGTGACTTAGTATGTTATGAACTGGTGTTACAATACATTTTGATGCTAGCTGGAGTCCGATCTGACTTCTATTGAATTCGCAATAAATTTAAATTTTGAATTTAAAATATTTTAAATGTTCATCTCTTTCGCAGTGCCTGTTGGTCTTTACTATATATACTATTACACGAAAATTATATGTACCCAAAATTACGACAACAGTTATATCATTGGAACGTTGCACATTTATGCGTGTCACGTGGAACGGATCCTTATTCTGTTTGGATATGCTTAAAAAACATATTAAAATTATAAAAATTAAGTTAATAAATCAATTTTGTCCCATATGTAACCTGTTAATGTTCGTCATATACGTATTATGCTCAAAAAAAAAAAACTATTGAGTAGTTATATAAATAAAAAAAAATAGGAAATTATATTTCAAACATTTTTTCAAATTTAAAACTATTTTTATAAAAATTAAGTCAATAATTTAATTTATGTGTGAACGAACATAATAATTCAAATATTTCTATACATTTAAAAGCCTAACTTACATTTAACTGCAAATCAATTAAGGTGCCTCAATCAGTGACGAGAGACGAGCAGAAAACATATTCTGGGGAAGGAGGTATGTCCCAGAAAATAAGCAGAAAAAAAGGTTTTCAACTTTTTTTTAATTTTGTCGACTAAATTCCGAATAATTTTTATATTTGCCGACTAAATTCAGAATTACTTTCTTTAAAACATAATAAATAAGCAAAAAAAAGGTCATCAACTGTCTGTTTTTGTCGACTACATTCCAGGGAGGGGGGGTATAACTCCATAGTCTTATTCCTAACCTCAAGATGTAATCGAAGTATATATTGGTTCTTCAATGAATGTTATAAATCACGAATTCGACTGTGGAGGATAAAAATCATACTAACTCTCAATGGCGAAACTTTTTACGACAAAAATTACGTTTAGATAGCCGTCAAATATAATACATTGCTTGGCATGTGGAGACAGAAAGATACGGAAAACAATATACACTTGGTTTTGTTTGTTTCGTATTATTACATAATATATGTTGTTGTGTGACGAGGCGTTTTTCCGGCGAAAATTTGACGGCAGACGATGAACAGTGTCAAACGTGACTTTTACAGTGAACGATGCACCATCGATCGCTTTATGATAATATAGCTATATGTGTTTACGTATATTTTGACACGAGATAATAATATAAATTCAGCAGATATATAAATGTGTTGTATGCTTCATGTTTATTTGTAACTATTGTAGTGGGAGATATTTGGGTTATAATAGCACACCTCTCCCTTAAATAAAAAAATAGTTTTAATAATTTGGATTTCAGTGTTGTTAAGTTTATGCCCCTGTATTATGTTCATATATGTTATAATCAGTAGGTTTTTTCAGGATAAACGTACTTACATATAATACAGTTTTATTTTCAGTTGATACTAAAAATATCACAAGAGTGGTGTTATCTTCATTTGCAATAAGCATTTTCAAGCATTCACTGAAGTAATGACAGCCAATTGAATGTTTTTAGTATTATACTATTATTAGTTCATTGGATCTTTCGACTGTGAGTAAAATTCTTTGAGGATACTTCAAACCCAAAATCTTCAAAGACCTATTGATAAATCTGGAATTTTTCAAGGTTAAAATTCATCCAGAATTCAGTCGTTTAATATTACTACGAAGGACTGCAAAATATGCCTGCAAATATGTTTTCATTACGATTATGGCAAACATAATTTAAGTGATAAGTAGGTATATTTTGTAATATCTGCTGAAAACGAAATCACATTATAATATCTACATTAATCCTTTAAAAACAATTTTTGAATAACTAGTTTGGTATTTTTCTAATTGACCACATAAATTACGGCGATAATTTATTTATTTATTTGAATAATAAACGCCAAACTGCTTTAAATAAAATTAACATAATAATAATAATAATAGACAAATAATGAAATAATAATAAAAATAGGCAATAAAGAAATGAAAACAAATTAATTAAGAATATGAAAAAGAGGGGTCCCAATTAGCTTGTACCATGTAGCAACGAAATGGTTGATTATTAACATAGTAAGAATGAAACAGTGGAATGTGAAATGAGACAGATTGACGTGTGAAGCGATAAGGTACTTTAAATGGAATTTGCGATAATAGAATAGGAGAGTTTTTTTTTGCCATTTGATAAATTTAAAATAAAAGTTCAATTTGCTGCATGTTTACGGTCAGCAAGAGAATCTAAGTGAAGATGGGACAAAACAGGATAGTAAATTTGAGCAAGGCAATGTATTTTAAGTATATAGCTCACAAATTTCAGGAATTTATGTTGAAATCGTTCAAGCTGATAAAAAGACGTAGGTGTACTAGGGTCCCAGAAAACTGAGCCATACTCCAATATAGGCCTGACAAAAGCGCAGTACAAAGTTTTAAGAGGTGTGGACAAATTAAACTCATTTACTACACGCTTAATAAAACCTAGAACAAGTGCCTTGCATCAAGCACTATCAATGTGCAAGTTAGGACTGAGTGTATAGGAGTAAGAATGAAACCTATGTCACGGACTGAATTAGAATATGAAATAGATTTATTATTAATGAAGTATGTAGATTTCAGTGGGTTTTTGATATGAGTGTATAACATCGAATGACATTTAGAAACAGTAAATGATGGACCTAAGGTTTCAGCCCAAGTCAATAGTCTGTTCAGGTCATTTTGAAGAAGGTTATAATCATTTATAGAATTTATTTGAAGAAATAATTTCATATCATCAGCGAATGCCAGAAGTTGTGAATTACGTAAAACCCGGTAGCACTGTTAATGAATAAACTGAAAAGCAGAATCGATAAATGACCACCTTGAGGTACACCAGAAGACACGTAAATAGGAGGAGAAACAACACCATGTATTTTTACCAATTACTTTCTATTTTTAATAAACGAAGCAAGCCAGAACAAAAAGTGTTCACCTAAGGCTGATAGAGCAAGTACACTAAGTAAAGTATGGTAATTTACCTGAACGAAAACTTTAGACAAACCAGTGTAGATCACGTCTACTTGGGAATGAACATTAAAAACCTTAAATATATAATTACAGAAAGTGACATTAGTTGTAGTAGTTGATCTTCCAGGGTGAAAACCATGTTGCTCATCAATTAAGATGGGATTGATAGAAGGCTGAATGCAACCTAAAACAAGAGATTCAAATGATTTGGAAACATGTGACAAGATTGAGATAGGACGGTAGTTTTCAACCATGAAGACATCGTGGGATTTAAAGACTGGAGAGATATAAATAAGTTTCCATAAATCAGAGAATATGCCAATTAAAAAGGAGCCATAAAGAAAAAGCTAGCGTTTATCTCAAGTTGTAGAGAAACAAGCCAGATAATCCATTAGGGTCAATTGACCTAACACCTTTAAAAATATAGAAACCATGCAAAAACATCATCAACAGAGAAAGAGCAATTGTTGGGCAGATCAAATGGTAAAATATTCAAATTAGTAAGATCGGCATTATTGTCTATTTGAGTGGAATATACATAGTTAAAATAGGTGAAGAAAAACTTCGCAGATTCTTGTTTATTCTTGCTATTTACACCGTTATATATAAACTATTTAGGATGGAAATTAGTGGATGGGTTGTTCCTAACAATATTTCAAATTTTATGAGGATCTTTTTTAAGAAAATATTCAGAGTGCTGTATAAAGTAGGAGTAACATTTTTTGGATATGAACTTACATTTGGCACGAAGCAGTGAGAATTCTTTATGATCAAGTGGATCGTTAATAGATTTAAACTGAAAGTCAGCTTTGTTTTTTGAACTAAGAGATTTTTGAATTCTTTAGTAACCCAGGATGGGAAGGTAGATTTAACAAAACAAGATTAAGGAATATATGTTAAGATTGAATAGTGAAGAGCATCACAAATGAGTTTACTGTGGAGTTACAATCAAGTTGCGAAAAAGTCAAAATCCAATTAAAAGACGATAAAAAAGAATCAATTTTATTATAATCGCCTTTGGCGAAGTGAAAGAATATATGTGAACTATCAAAAGATGGAATAGAGGGAGAAATTTTGAGGGAAATATGTATGGCAAGATGATGTGAATCAAGAGGTACTAGAGGATCATGGGAAATTTCAGTAGTAAGGTTACATAAGTTAGAGAATAAGTTATATCAAGAAGAGAGGCATTGCAGTTTAAAATGCTATTAGATTGGAAAAAACCATTATAGACGAACCCGTCAGGAAAACATATGGAACACACATGATGGAAAATTAATTGTAAATTAGACCATAATCGTTATTTTCCCACGATATATCAGGTAGATTATAGTCACCACAAACTATAAAAGCTTAGTTAGGATAAAGAGATAGAGCTGACTCAAAGGAAGATATATAAGCTTCATATGTAGAGGCTGGAGAATCAGGATGGATATATATATACTCCACAAATAATACATTTATAGTTACCAAAAGAGAAACGAACCAATAGTTGTTCAATGTAAGAATGGGAAATATAAGAATAATTAAACTAACAGATGAAATGTCTTTACGGATAACGATCAGGACACCTTCTCCTCCTTTACAGGAACTAGATTGTGAGCATCTATCAAATCTAAAAATATTATAGTTGTGTAGACAAGTTCATTATCTTAATGAGTATCGTTAAGCCAAGTTTCAGTTAAACCATAAAAACATAAATAAAAGAAATAATATTACATTTATCATTCTGTTAACTTGATGTTGACCTGATAGATAGTTTATTTTAGCTTGTTTTTGTAAGTAGGTGTTGACTGGAGTTTTTTGAGCGATGGATAACCATTGAGATAAGAGATTGAAAGATCAAACTTATCAGCTAGACTGCGATGCTCCAACTCAATTTGACAAGATCGAAGTAATTGTCTTTCCATTAAAGTCTTGTCTCTAACTAACTTGAAATAATCGGGGATAGAAAACCCATTCTTCCTTGCAGAGGCAAAATCGAAAATCAAAGTTACAGCTTGATCTTTAGAGGAGCAAATTATTTTAAGAGGACGTGATTTAGCAGTAGATAATCTACCGAGGTGTATAAGTTTGTGATGATGTGGTAAGTTAATTGAAAGAGTGAAAGAGGTATAGTATATTAGAGTAGTATATTAGACAAATTTGTTTTATCATCAATAATACAATCAGCAATAACAGTAGACCCAGACCCATGTAAACCATAAATTAAGACATTGAACGCACATTTATCTATTTCAACCGACTTTTGATATAGTTGAGCTACGGAAGTAACAGGCGTTCTACAAACGGAGGTTGATTCAATAGCATTAACTTTTGTCTTGAAAGCAGAAAGTTTATTACGCAGACAAGCGTTCTCAGATTTAAGTTCAAATAGTTGATTAGCAAGACTTGTGATATTATTAATCAGATCAGAGAATTGTGCTGAGAAAGATTCCGATAAAGTTTTATTGGAAGTTAGAATATCAGCTTGCGAAGACTGTACGTTAGAAATAGCAAAAAACAAATCATTGTTTGAAGGGTCAGTAGTCAGTAGTGGTTTTTTAGAAAGAGTTAATACACCGGGAGTGAAAGAAATGTCACTCTAAGACTTGGAATATACATGATAATGTATAAATAGTGTACTGGAAGAAAAATTCCGAATACTACACCACTCTGTATATATACTCAGTGAGAATCAGTATTACTGCGTATGGGACTCAAAAAATGATGCGGCTCTCCGGTGATAAGATAATGTCTCCACGTATGACAGCTATAACTGACAGTTGCACCAGGTACGCACTGGGTTTTTATCGATGCGATAATGACGTGGACGATTATTTATTTATTCGTATGGCAAAAAAGAAAACGGAAAATAAATACTATTTATGATAATTATAACAATTACAGTTAGAACAAATAGAATATTAATAAGGCTATATCAGCAAAACTATAAGTATAACAATAGTGATGTACATAACAATAACAGTAACAACAACAATATTAATAGTATTAGAAATAAAGATAATATTTTAATTACTATAATAAATAAGATATTACAAACAAATTTAACTAATTTTTCAGTGAAGTTAGAAGTAGTATTTAAAATAAAATAAAAATAATAAACAATATTCCAAATTCCGATTTTCTGAAATCTTGCGTAGGTAGTGTGTTCCACCGTGGTTACTAAATGTAACTTGGTTACTGAATTTTATAATGTGAAAATTGCGGTAATGTAATAAGAGATAATAAAGGGGAAGTCAAGTTTGGGGTGGGGACAGATCGGAATCGGTATTCCCGACTATTTCGGCATAGCGCAACAGAGGTCGAAAAAAAGTAAACTGGTGTGTCCCGATTTTAAATCGGTTTTGTCCAAGCGAATTTCTTTAAATTACCCCGGTTTACTTTTTAAGGAGAAATCTACACCGGTTTACACTGAACCAAACATATCTGTGATTTCAATAAAAATATAGATTAATTTAATAATATGGTTGTTAATATACGTCCAATAAAATGTTTGTTGATTTAGAAATAAAATATTTGTTAATTTGACAGTAAAATAACAAGACGTATTATTGATTTAACAATATCTTTTATCAATGTCTTGGGGTAAAATTGTCTAATTGAATACAAATTTATTTGAATTAACAAATATTTTGTTAATTCAATTATAAATATTTTGTGTTTCTTTCTCTCTTCGTCTTCGTAGAACAAACGCCCAATTGTTAATCAAAATAGTCAATTTAAACAAAATATTTTTTCAATTTAATAGCATATTTCATTATAATAATAAAATCTGTATTAATTTTACAAATTAATTTTATTAAATTATAACTTTATATTTTGTGAAATTTACTAAATGAATTTTTTATTGTAAACATATTTTTTATTAATTTAACAATATATACATTAAATAATAAAAATTTTATTATTTCAACAAATATTCGTTTGTAAAAATTTGATTATTGCACATTATTAATTCTACCAATGATATTTGGTTCAGTGTACGCTAGCGAATTTCTTGATTGTGTTTTACTACACATGACGTTTCGTAGGCCATATAGAGTAGGGGAAGTTCATTAGTTAACGACGCTATAAATAATTGATTAAAAAAAAAAAAATCATTATGATAGCATTTTAAGGAAACCCGTTTTAAAACGAATCACGAACACTATGATATTAATAAATGTCTAAATATTATTCTATATTTATTTGTCAACGGGCGCAAAATTATCACCACGGCACCATAATTTTGCCTTGACAATTATTAATACTTACTATATTTTACCGATTTGGTTAAAATGCGTGGGTCGGCACTCGTATAATGTTATAACTGGTACCTACCGAGTAGGTATAATAATATCTACATTTCACGGGAAATGTTTAATACCTATCTACAACTTACTGGTCAATATAATCGCGGCGGCGTTCGTATTGTTCGCGCGAGTTGGCACGCCGTGAGTATCAGTCAGGATTGATTGGTCACACTGTGTCTCCCCGACCCCCCACCGGTCCCATCTACCTGCCCCGGTCCGGGGACCGGACGCACGATTTAAGATATAGAGGTTACTCAACGAACATTTATTTTTGATGCACGAAGTGTATCACTGATTAATTCATGTGAGAAATACACCTAGCGCCCAAGCGGCCATTAATGTAGTTAAATATTTTATTTCATGACAACATTTTTTTATCTATAGTAATTT
>JAIPRL010001853.1:0-71464 GCA_025469235.1 Pemphigus obesinymphae
TGATTTATCATTGCTTTCAAATTCAATACATCCACCAAAAGTACCCTACCCAGTAGCGAAGTGCATCCACCAATACTGACACCCGACGAGCGAAGTGCTTCCACAACCTACTGACCGGCTTTTTTTTGTTTATATAAATATTGATACATTGGAAACAATTTTTTACTAAAATAAATCCTTATACATTGTATGTTGGAAAATTAATTTGTTTTAAATACATTAAATATTATATGTAAATTTATATATTAATTTATTAGATTTGGCATATTTTAGCATTATTTTTTTTTAGCTTAGTGATGAACTTTTGTGTTCAATATTGTACGCAATAAATTAAAATTTTTACGTTTTCATTCTTGCATAATATATAATTATATCGATTTATTTTTTTTAGATATTATTTAATAGGAAAAGTTTTTTTAATTAAATGATTTTATATACTGATCGAGTCACGCCGAACTTCAAATATCCATTCATAAAGGAGTAGTGAAAAGTTTAAAAAAATAAATTACTGTGTTTTGGTATAAATAGAATTATGTATCCTCTTATATTCTAGTGCTGTGAATTGATTTTTAAGTCCTGGAAAATGTGCGTATAAATTTTGTTTTTGAACTCGATATTTTTATAGTAGTACGGGTATTGAAAAAATAGTCAATATTTTTTATTTTCTCTTGCTAAACAGTATTTATTACATTTTAAAAATATAATAAAAATATATGATTTCGAGAATTGTGTAACTTAAGGGTTATATAATTTAAAAACTGATGAAATGTCATAATACGAAAACTATAGATTATATTACTATATTCAATTAGTAATGTACTTGAGATAAGACACAGAATATATGTATGTAATAACATTGTTTAGTAGGGTTTTGTATGCCAATGAACACAAAAGTACTTTGGAATATAAAGCAGTTATTTGGTCCTGTTATTTTGTCCATAAATAGTACAATAGTTGGCTTGAAATAACCTAGGACTAGGTTTATAAATATTTAAAATTTACGCTATTTTTATTCAACATAATATACTTCTTAATAAGTTTAACAAAATAAATTAATCGTGAATAAAAATTTAAAGAAAAGAAACATTTAGGAGAGAGTGGTTTACAGTGCCATACATTTTTTTTGAACATGTCTTATTTAATTTTAGATAATGGTAGAATATTGGAAACTATACTAAATTATCAAAAATAACCAAGATAATTTTAAAATACTTACATTACATGACTTATATTTATATATCAATAATTATTCTTGAAGACTTAATAAATATTTTATTCTAAAAAAATTCCAGTGTCTAATTGTAGACCATGGGTGTTCTACAATAGAGCCTTTATTCAACTTCATAAAAAGTTAAAAATTATCATTAACTATATGTTGCATTGCTTCTTTGTTGAATTTTGTCATCTTCTTACCAAAATAACGGGGCAATAATTTACCTTTTTATATAAGAAAATTGTATTAATAATATAATTTATATAAAATGATTGGACACCAAGATTTAAGTGTCTCCAAAATGTTTGTTTCATTCATCCCCATTTAATATTTTGATGTTTCAAAGTTAAATAAATACGCCTAAGTTAAATTAGATAGTTAATGATTGGGAATTTAAAATATTGATGACTTTAGAATATATAATGGCAATTAAATTACAAGGAATTAAAATTTGTCTTTAAAATTACTTTAATAAAAACCAGACGGTATTAAGTATACATTTTATTTTTAATTGATTAAAACACAACTATTAGATGGAGAAAATAGTTTATTGTACTGTCTCTAAATAATTAAATTAAATCACTAAATATTAGGTATAGTCAAGATATTTCATTTGTCTCATCATAAAACATGGCTCACTGTAGGCTATTCTCGACAATGTCAAACACAGAACATGTCTAACCGTAGACGCGTGAGAACGGTAGATTTTCCGAATAAACATATAATAATGTTAAATTATTAACAGAGTGAATTTTGGTCCCAGTTAAAAGGCTTTTGTATTTCAAAACGTGTAATAATAGTAGGTCTGCATTGTGTAATGGTGTGATAAAAATTATAAATTATTGTAAATAATTTTAAATTTTCGAGTAATTAAATATTATTTTCATTAAGTCTTGTTATTTTAACTAATGTATTTGTAATAAAACTACTATTAAAAATCAATTTTAACGAAGTAACACTGATATGCAAGTTCAATGGATATTTTTACATTATAGATTATGATATTCAAAATGACATAGTATACTTAAAACTTTCGCTCAGTTATCGTTTCGCTTATCTAATAGTAATATAATGTCGTGCAGTACATGTAGTAAAATAATATCACCATCTAAAACGGTTTCATGTAATATTTGTACGAAAAAATATCTTCCACTGTGCACTGAACTAAAATCTATTACCAACTACAGCTAATTAGTTTGTAGAAAATAAGATGTGGAAATGTATGGACTGTAAACCTAATATGATTTCCACTAGGAAAAATATTAACAAAGTCATTTATACTGAGAACAATAGTACTAAAACAGAATTATATTGCGTGAAAGAATCTCTTAGTAAAATTTTATCTAAAATTGAAGAATTAACTAATACCAATGAAGAAGTAGAGAAGTCAGTTAATTTTTGTTCGGGGATAAGATTGATCAATTTGATGAAAAATTAAATAGACTATCAAAAAACTCAGATGATCGCGGTAAAAGAATAAATCACGTTGAAATCTATTGCAAAAATATTTCGTCTGAAGTCGAACAATTAAAAGCACATACTAATTTTCTAGAACAGCAATTATTCGAAAACACTTTAGAAATATCTGGTATTCCATACACAACCAATAAAAACTTGTAGTTAATTATGGATCTTATTGCTAAAGAATTGAAAATCGATTTTGGGAAAAATGATATTCATAAAATACATAGATTAACCACATTTAATAAAAATAAAGTTTAGCCCAAAATTATTGTACAACTTATATTATTTAATAAAAAACATGAATTTATTACTAATGTTAAACACCGTTTTAAGGATAAGTGTGACCTTACGGCCAATAATATCCATAGTAGTTTTAAAAATGATACGGTTTACATTAATTTCATGTTGACTAAAGAAAATAGAAAATTGTTGTGGTTATCAAAACAATTCAACAAAGAATACAATCTGAAATACTCTTGGGAAAATAGTTCGAGGGTTTTTATTAAAAAGGATGAAGTAACCAAAGAAATGAAGATTTCAAGTATCGAATAACTTTGGTAATTAGATAATAATAAAAGTATCAATCAATTGTGGATTTAATTGTAATTAATTTCACTATATAATTTATTATAGTATGTATATTTGTTTTTATTTGTTTATAATTTACTATGGAAAATACATCGGATAATATTATAAATAATATAAATTACGTAAATAGTATTAACACAAAAGATATTGGTAATTTGAATAATAATATAATTTCGAATAATAGTTTTTCGATTTTTTCAATTAATATTAGAAATATAAACGCAAACTTTGACGATTTAATAGAAATATTAGAATAGATTTAGTGTTATTTTGTTAAGTGATACATGGCTTTTAGAAGAAAAAGATATAAGCTTAAACGGTTATCAACAAATGCATTCATTAGGAATTTTAAATAAATGTGATGGTTTATCTGTATATATTAAAAATGAGATTAATATAATTGGATGTAAAAGAAATATTTTATAATCTTGTAATTCCTTAGAACTTATTCTTAAATTTTGTGATTAAGAGATAAGAATAATTGGTATATATAAATCTCCGAATAATGATGTTAAATATTTTTTAAATAATCTTAGAATATTTCTTGAAACTTGTATTTCAAATGACACTATATTTATTTGCGGTGATATAAGTATAGATATTTAAAAATTTAATCAAATTACTAATGATTATCTTAACTTGTTATCTTTCATAGTTACTTTTCTTACATTAATGGGTACATAAGATTCAATAAAGATTATAAATCCAGTTTGGATCATATATTCATCAAACAATGTGGTATTGAAAATATTAATGCATACATATTTAAAATTTATATAACAGATTGCTACAATAGTTAATGTAAATTACCCTAATACATATAAAAAACTAGATAACACAGATAAATCGAAAATAAAAATATATAAATTATACACATTTAAATTTTTTAATAAAGGTGGAAAATTGGGCTGAGTTTTGATCAAATAAAGACGTTGATAATAATATTAATACATTTTACAATAAAATAAATTAAATTGTTCAGGCCTCCTGTACATACCATATTTCAAACCATAGAAAAATAATGACTAAATTGAAAGAATGAATAACTATAGGATTAATGACATTCAATAAAAAACAGAGGAAAATTATTTTATAAAATTAAAAAAAGGCCATTCTATACCAAACTACTATGTTATTATAAAAAATACAGAATTATACTGAATTCCTTAGTAAAAAGTGCGAAGAATTTATATTTTATTAATAAAATCCATAATGATAAAAATGATGTAAAAGGAACTTGGGATGTAATCTATGAAGCTTTAGGTAAAATTAAAAAAAAATATAATCCCATTACTGAATTGTATCATAATTCAGGTAATATTATAATAAACAATGATGAAATTGCAAACGAATTCAATACATTTTTTATGAGGTTGGAATTCACATTGAAATAAGTATCAATGAAAACAGCTTTGAGAAATTATACTGGAAATTAATGAATAATAGTTGCCATATTAATGATTCTATTTTTCTTAAGATTATAACATAGATGCTTATAATGGCGCAGAGATAAAAGAACTATCGCAAATAAAATATTTAGGACTGATTTATGATAATAAATTAAACTAGAAATTTAATATTGAACATATAAATACCATAGTAAGGAAATGTTTTGGTATATTTAAAATAATTAGGACATTTTTAGATATAAAACTATTAAGGTCTATATATTTCTCATTGGTAAACTCGCATATGGTATTAGCATTTGGGGTGGAACTTTTAAAACTCATATTTCGTTATTATACGTCACTATTGACTCTTTATACTAAAAAAAACCATTTCTCAGTCTAACTGTCGAAATTTATAAATTGTTCAATGTAAATAATTTATGAATACTACATAGAAACCATTTACTTCTATTATTATATAAACATAAACATTTTATAAATAAACCTAATCATAATTTTAGTACTAGATATAAGGAAAAAACAATATAAACCCGCCGTAAATGTAATAAGTGATTTGGATAAATGTCGCCCTTAAACATAGGAATAAATTTATTAAGAGATAAAAATATTGATCTAGACTCTTTTCTTTTTGTTAATAATTTTAAATTGTACAATTAAAAATTTAATTGATAACTTTTTATAATGTTTAATTAATACATATTTACTATGCATAATTGTATTTAATTATAGAATTAATTTTACATATTATTATAATCATTTAACTAATATATAATTATATTGTAATATATCAAGACTCACCCAACCTAAAACAAGGTTTTCTTAGAGGTTGGGTCAGAAAGTATACCTATTTGTAATTATCGTTAATCATGTTATTTAAAATTTCTGAAATAAAGATCATATTATTATTATTAAAAAAACCAAGAAATATCAAATATAAAAAATATTCTTTTTATTCTTATTTCCCTTCTCTTTCGCACTCTTTCCCAACTATTTCGGGTCAGCCACCCCAGTCCTCAACTTCCATAAAACTTGATTTCCTACAACTCCTTCACTTACACTTCCACTTTATGTTATACTTTATTACATGCCCCATCTCCTTTTTGAACTTCCACTTCTCCACTTTCTTTCAACATATAATTTCTTTATTACTCTTACTGTCTCTATCTCTTCTCTTCTTAAAATATGCCTACACCATCTCTCAATCTATTCTTCCTCATTTTATATACTATTTGAGCTACTCTTATACTACCTCTTATATATTAATTTTTTATTTTGCCTTTCCTAGTCATTCCACTCAATCTTGACATACTCATCTCTACTACACTCGTACTATGGTCTATCTTCCTATTCACTGCCCAACACTTCGATTAATATACAACCGTAAACCTAATAACTGTATTAAAAATTTACCTTGTAACTTAATTAGGATTCTCTTGTCATACAAAATACCTGACGCTTCTCTCCACTTTATTCACTCACACTTAATTCTATGTTTCTAATCTAACCACTATTATTCTGAAGAATAGATCTTAAATATTTAAAACTCTCAACCTCGCCCACTTCATATCCATACAACTTATTAACTTGCCTATTCCTATTCCCTCCTTTTTTCTTTCTCTAAAATTATCATCCTTAATCCTTATCCCTTATTTTTACTCTTCCAGTCTACTATTCACCTCTTCAACACACTGTCCAAACAACACTATATCATATGTAATAAAATATAAATGTATAAATAAAATATAAACTTAAATGTATTTTAAAATTTTGATAACATGTGATTTTTTTAAGAGTATATAACCTATATTATGATTATTTATTATATTCATCGTTATTATTATTTTAAGTCTTACCATTCCTAGAAAAATTTTGTTTTTTATTTTGAAAACTATGGTTGTGTTGATAAAAATACTAATTCAATCAATTAACTTACTGTTATTATAAATCCAACAGACTTTTTGCTCGATTTGTTCAATTTTGTCTATTTTTAATTTTAATACCGGTGACGTTATACAAAGTGTTTAAAAAAATTAATCTACACATAACTGGGTATATTATTAATTTTAAGTAAAAGAGTTATGTTCCTGTCATTTAACTGGATTGTGTAGCTCAGATAATCATTAGCAGTTATTACTTATTTCCAAAGAAAATTAACTCGTTAAGTTTCTAGACACTTAAAAAAAAGAAGAAACTAAGGTAATTGTTTCTATCATTAAAGTAACTTATCATTAGTCTTTAAATTTCGAAAATTTCATTCAACTTGAACAATTTGTTGAGAATTAATTTATTATTTTTAAAACTATTAACTATTATGGTAGTTATCCATGTGATTTAAATATGGATTTATCGCATACGAAAATGTATACGCGTGTACAATTCTTACGAGTGAAAAGTCAGAGGAGTTCGATAACCTCTCTTCTGGTAAACATTCTATATGTAGTAAGTACGCTTTTTTTTTTCTATGACATTCTCTAATATTTAAACAAGTAATATTTGAAATATCAAATCCAAAGTCAGTGGATAAATTGTAAATGTTTGCAGAACATATTTCGTGATCGCCGTTCCCCTCAAACACAGACCAATCCGGGATACGACTATATCGTAAAATGTTCATCCGGATCCGATTCGGATTTACAACGGACCGGATCGATCCCGGACCCGGATCGCGGGTGAAAACCCTATACGGAAGCGAGACGGATCTACATACCGGATTGTACGTGGCGACAAAGTCGGCGGGCGGTGGCGTGACCGAGTCGAACGAGTGTTGGCACTCGACGGACGACATGCGGAAACTGTGCACAGACACGCTGTCGGGCTGATTGGCCAACATGAGTCGGTGCTGCTGGTACGCGCCGCCGGCCGTCTTGGCGGTGGTCGACTCCCGCATGTGCGACCGGTTGCACACCACCCGCAGTATCTCCTTGCGGAACACGTCGTTCCGGAACACGTACACCAGCGGGTTGAGCGTGGCCGCGGACAGGGCGCACGAGTACACCACCTCGTCCGGCAGCCCGCATATGGACACGTTCACGAACAGCGGCGTCCAGCTGAACAGGTACGTGGACAGCACCATCATCGACGTCTTCATGGCCCGGCTCTCCTCCCGGAACAGCAGCGCCGAGAATATCGCGTTCGAGTTCCGCCGCGACAGGTCCGGTTCCGTGCACACGCTGTGCTTGCGCGTCCGCAGGCTGTTCCTGCAACGACAGAGGGCAATATTGTTATTTGAATGCCCGTGGAATATATATTATATAGTGTTTATTGCAAGGGCGTAGCGAAGTATTTTTTTTTGGTGGGGAGGGGAAAGTGTCTTAACTTGACCGACCGATTGAACTTTTTGTATGAGCAAAAAAAAAAAAAAAGGTCGGTCACACGTTTAAAAATTTAGTCGACTGATGGCTCATTTCCTTAAAAGTATTTTATTTCTTAAAAATTGTAAATGAGCAAAAAAAAAAAGGCTCATAATTTTTTTGACAACTTATCATTTTAATTAAAATTTGTTTTATATTTTATAAAAAAAAGTATTATGATATTGAAATTTATTTAATAATATTGTAATATTTATTTTATTTAGACATTATTCAAAGAATGTAATACAAAAGTATGGTTAACTATTGTTTTAATTGTTTTTATATTATTAAAAGGTATTGTTTAATATATTGTTTTAATTACATATTATTGTCCTTTATACACAATTTTAATAAATTAAAATATTAAATGTCTAAATATAATATAATATTATTTATAATTGAAGTATATATTTTCTTCTATAATAGGTAATATTTTTAACTTATTACACTTAAAAACAAACCGTATGTCATATCTCCATATAAATTAGAAATTATAAGAAGAAATAGTTGTAAATCCATTTGAAAAATATCATAAAAGTCATACGTCCATATTTATTAGACAATATAAGAAGAAAAAGTTCTAAGTCCATTAAAAGAAAAATTACATCGAAATTACAATATGTAAATTGTTCTAACGTAAATTCAATTATATTTTTCAAACGAAGGGGGGAAAAAAATAACGGTTAATTTTTTAAAAGCTCATTTATCAAACGTATTTTTCTTCTCCTGAACAATTTGTCATAATTTTGGACATACGACCATTGCGATTTACGCCGACGATATAATATATAAATGCGCGCGCACGTGTGTGTCATATTTTATAAGTATTATAACTTATGATTTCTATTAATTATATAAGTTATATAGTTATATGGTTCTATATGCGCTATTATTAACTAATTTTGGGGCTTGTCCCGTAATTTTATTTATAAATAAATAAATAAATATTAATTTTGAAATCAACAACGAGTGTATTTGTTTCATTTAATGGTATTTAATATATTTTATTGCCGGGGCCAGAAGTAAAGAGTAAAGTTAGTGATTTCGTGAAAAATATGAAGAAAATTTGATCTGAATCCGACACTGTATAGTGTGTACAATTTGCAAGGGGTGGGGTGTAGTGTAAATTAAAATAGACGAGAAACACGACGAGACCATAATATAAGCATTCCGTTCGCGCTCCGATGATGGTCCAATCAAACATAATTTAGTTAATTTTAAATGAACGTGTGTGTAGGCCACCGGTAACGTTTACGTCACAGTCCGATTGCGATCAACCGACGTTAATTTCAAACTTTATTTGAACAGATTGTGACCAGTGTTCCTCGATTAGATAGTTAGCGCAAACATTGATAACATGCACGTGACTGATACTTGAGTACTCTACGCGATGTATACGGCCTATATAGTGTTAATTCTGTGTTAAAGTCAAACCCCGAAATAACCTGAATGAACATTTTTATATTAACATTTCGAATTAATGTATAAGATATAGTGACTTAGAGAAAATATAAAAATCCATACAGTTCGTTATTTTCTGAAAACGATTTTTCGTAATTTTCCAAAAAGTATTTATTTATTTATTTATTTTTTGACATTTTTCGAGACTGGAAAAAACTTATTTTTGACGAATTTTTCAAGTTTTTCCTAGAAAACCTCGACATTTTGATTTGAGGTAAAAGCCATTATTGAATATTGCATAATTTATTCATTATAAATGTTCGCGAAAACACGTTCGACGATTGAGCAGAAAAACCAGTTTGGGTAACAATAACTGTTAAACACTAGTTTCGCATCGCCGCGACCTGTTATTTGGCGGTGTCAACGGACTTTAACATCACATCACTCGGTTATCACACCTAATACTACGATTCAAAAAACAGCATTAAATCAGTAAATTTTTAAATTAAATTTTTAGCAGATTTTATACACGGGTATACATTAGGGTATACATTAGGTGTTGAATTTGTGGAGCGTGCAAATCATGAACAACTGTAACAAAAATACACTTTTGAGTAAAACTGTAGCCGGTAATTTCGTTACTGTTTACATTTTATTTTCAATTAACGTAAATATATTAAAATTACCATTTAAAAGTAATTTTCATGAAGTAATGCGAATTCGTTTCCATTGTTTACCGTTATCGAAATTTACAATTTTTATTCGGTTTGTTAACCAAATTTTTTAAATATTGTTTGTGGAATTATAGTTTATTGTTTAAAATACGTTTAGAAACTGGGAATTTAGCACGCTTGCAGAGTGGACTTTCTGAACTTGTTTGTCTCTTTTTTTAATCGAATGTGTCTTATCACTGTTCAATCTGCACATTTTGACCAGGACAAGAGATAAAAACGAAAAAAAAAAACCAAAACGAACGGAAATTATTTCGTAAAATAGCCCGGTCGATCGATTTCACACGACTACGCAGACACGGTTTGAGGGTATAATTATACTTATAACGGTCGAGTTAAAAACGACTGATGTACATTTAATACGTGTTCTACAAAAGAATATTGTATCTTTAGTGTGCATTAGGAGCTCAAAAAGTGGGGCACACACTCGGTGTATCGCGCAGCTGGTATAAGAGTCTGCTCACGTTTTCGCGTCCGAATCATATAATAGGCATTTTTTTTTTTTTATCATTAAACGTACATAAATGGAAGAAACACATGCGTTCGGGGCGTATGGCAGAGAGACAGGCATGACGGAATGTTTAACGAAATTCGAGGAGTCTTCCGTAGAGAGCTGGAGAGGATAGAGGTCTTCTGAAACCCCAGAAAATCAGAAGTACCAAGCTCAATCGGTACACATATGTCTTCATAATAACAGTAGTCTATTAAGCAGGATAGTGAACACAAAGATAGGGAAAATAGAAGAGAAACACCTATATCATTATAAAATAATAATGAAATGTGCTGTACTTTTATCTGTTTAGTACAAATACTTTCAGTCAATTTCAGATAACTACTGAAAGTAAACTAGTAGGTAACGTTAACATATTACTATAAAAATAAATAATAATGCGTTCAGTTCGATATGAATAATTGAAAATAGATTACAGCACGGAACTCAAGGAAAAAAAAAAAATATGAAAAAAATGAAAAAAAAGTTTTATATTCCTCTCCAATCTCACTCTTAATTACGGTACTGATTTAGTAATTATTGGATGATTTCGGACAGTTCTTTTGTTTTTCGAAAAAGTTCATTTTAGATACATTTTAGTTACATACTCGGTAAGTTTAATCTAGAAAATCAAAATACAATATACACGTAAAAAAACACATTTATAATTATATAATTTATAAGTTAATAATATTGTATGAATTCAATATGAATAACACAGAAACTAAATCTGTAGTTGGTATATTTTTAATCCTATTTTAGAACGTTTTCATCATTTACAAAATTGTGGGTTTTTCGGTGTGGCATTTTTTGGCAAGTATTCGTAATTCGTAAAAATTATTAATATAAATGTATATACCTAACTTTACTATTATTTTTATTAAAATGTTTGAATTTTATTTAATATTAATAATTTATTTTTATTAGTTGCAGACGTACCATGACATTAAATTATTTTATATTTGATAGGTTGTGTAAAAAAAGAACAAATTATTATATTATAATTTCATGCCATTATGAAAAATATTAGCAACGGTTACCAGTGGCTCAGAATGAGAAACAGTCGTGTAACGTAAAAACCGACGGTAAGTTTTTGAATACTATATGGGTAGGTACGGAAATTAAAATCAGTGTAATATGGTCGAATAGTCGATCCATCATATTTTCTAAAACAAAAATCTCTAACTCGTGAACGTGAAATTTTCATAGAAGATGTATCATGTACATTTTTGATAAATTTAATTTTAATCTTACAAACATTTTCGAAGTTATCACAATAAAGACATGTATAATTTTCGAATTCATGCTGGATCGATAACTACATTATTCGAAAAATATTCGTGTGATTCTGAGGCGGCAAAAATTGAAATAGATGCTGCAATTAGAAAAATTAATTTTGATTTTTTAAATTAAGTAACTGCGCGTGTTGGACCTATATCCAAAGCACCTAATATAAGTACAAGGTTCAGTCAGTTTGTTTTTTTTTTTTTTTTTTTTTTTGAATTGACGCGTTAATTTAAATTTAGAAATCATAATGAAGTTTAGCATCCGAGCGATATTTAGAATAATTTTTTTCCCAAACTTTGTGTTTTATGACTAAATTTAAATACCTATAATACTTAGTTATTTAATTTATTAATTTAAATTTTTTGTTATTTGTTATAATGTTAGGGCTTATTGCCAGCATTGAAAAATGTGTTTGCTGAAAACGTCAAGAAATCCAAATGGCACAACATAATCCAAATGTCCCAACTACAATAGAGATTCCACCAGCTTATTGTACGTATTCTTCATCAGACGACAAAGAAGAACTATTTTAATACACTGATAGTATCCCGAGTCCTAACAGAATATTGATTTTTAGCCGATCTACGAGCCTCGATAATTTGGAAAATTCGAATACCTGATATATATATATGGTACATTTAAAATTGCCATTATTCAGTCAAGTTTATGTAATATACTAGCTGTATATTAACACAGCTTACTGCCTATGGTTTAAACTTTACAACTTGATAAACAACCAATAACGTATTATGTCATATGATCACATGTTTACAATTTTGAAAAATGCAAGACCGTCTTTAAAACCCAAGTCAATTTCATGCGATTTCAAACAAACAGCTAGAAGTTCGATAAAATATGCTTTTCTCGTTGTTAAAATATACGGATGTTTATTTCATTTATTGAAAAATTAAAAAAAAAATACACAAATTGGTGAATTAAATCTCACAACTCCATATGATAATGACGCAGATTTTTCTATTTCGGTTAAACTGATAATTTCATTAGCTTTTATAAGATTAAAGGTTCTGGATTTTCTAGTTGATTTATTGGCTAAAAACCTAGATTAAGAATTACATGATTTATTAGAACGAGTCGCAGATAATTATATGAGTAGAACTTACCCTAATGGTCGTGAACGAAGAAATGCGCGTTTCTCTCCCAGATATTTGGAATCTGTGTGAATACAGTCTTAAATCTTAAATATAGGACGAATAATCATGCCGAAGCAGAAAATAAGAGATTAAAAATTGAAATGGGAATGTGCAATCCAACAATTTAGACCTTACTATATTTATATATTTTTAATATATATATTGTTTGAGAAGGGTTTAAATGTGTCACGATGCTTTTCTTGCACCACTTACTGCTAGAAGGGATATCCTCTAAAAAATCAAGAAAATATACTGACCATAATCTTCGACTATATAAAATAGTAAGCGAATATAATATTAGAAATTGTATTGATTATTTAAGGGGAATTGCCTTAATATTTCATTAAAGTAAATCTGAATTTTATTATAAAAATTTTTTTTTGTAAATTATTAAATAATTTTTTAAAACTTTACCTACTTACTTTATATCTATATTATTACAATTTTTTTTTTAAATTACCATATTATCATGAATTATTAAACATATCTATAAAATATTTTTTTTAACTCTATTTACTAGGTACTCTAATTATTATTTATAATTATATTATATTTATATACCTGCGGCTCCGAAATGTCCGATTCCTACTATATGTATATCGACAATTTGGGCGTATATCGATTCTGTCGATTTATTATCGACTCCACCGGCCACTGTTTATAAAAACTATCTATCGAATCCGCTGACTACTGTTAATTAAAACTACACATCGACTCCGATTTGTTGACCAATTATGTTGTCATTATCGACATGAGTTTTTGCAGTGCATTTTTTCTTTAACACACTGTCAACGACAGTAAGCCATTTAACTGTATTTAAATATTTTACACAATGATTTTTTTATAAAATTTAATTATAAATAATTAATATAATTTAGAATATGATCACTTTTGCGTTCATCCGAAATTATAGTAAAGTTCGTTATAACAATTTAATTTAAAAATAAAAAAATATAAAATTTAAAAAAATACAGAATAATATGAAATAGTTAGAAATATTTAGGAAAGTCCTTGTTAGAACAACAGCGTATCGATTCATTAGACGGGAAAATATCAATAGAAAGATAAGATATAGTATTATATAATTATCTTTAATGGTCGACATTTTTGTCTGATATTTTTGAAGGTAGGTACGTAGATATTATATTCTACTGATCTCTGCTCAGAATCATTTTATCAAAAGAAACGATTTATCCTACACAACGAGTTAATTTTTAGACCATAAAAGTGCATAAATACAAACTTAAAACTTTCACTGCTATGGACGCGCCGGTGTATCCATTTAGTTTTAAAATTAGTAAAAATAGTTATCAACAATATAATAACGTAATCTGATAGTAAATTTACAGACGGATATGATGAAATAAAAAAAAAAATAAAATAAAATAAAAATTGGACCAATAATCAATTTTGTACCAGGGTGCCCAAAATGTGATAACATGATAGCCGGGTAATATTTTTGTATTTTTATTGTTCATGCTATGTATTACGCGCCAAAATAATTATGATAACGTATATTGATTGTTAATCATCATTAAGTTTTTTTTAATTTTAAATTTATTTTTGCATTTATAATATATAATATTTAAATAAATAATTAATTTTTTAGTAGATAAAATAATAAAATGTTATTAATTTAATATTCATTGCTATAATATGTCTATTTATATTCATTCATCTCAATCTTCCAAGTCCTTTCCTCTCTTTATAAACCTATTTACTTATTGTGTATTTCGTTTTGTACAGATTGTAAATGTTATTTACAAAAAAAAAAAAAAAAAATGGAAAGAATTTTGGGAACCAATTGCCAATTTCTATCCTTAATATATCCTTCAATAATTACTCAAAATGAAAAAAAAAATGGTAAAATTCTATTTATTGTCCTTGAACAAAATCCAACACCCAAAATTTTTTTTTTTAAAACTTTACCTTTTGGTCGGCACAGCAGTGAAAGAATTAATAAATTGGTACATTGACGTGCACAAATGAAAAGCAACGGAATCAATAGCAGCCATTTCGATCAAAAAAAAGATACGTTCAACTTCCAAAATAACAGTCCGCTTACGTGCAACTCGGCGAGGGGTAAATTATAATATACTATTGTAAATTTACACCACAGCTGCGGCTAAATAAATGTGTGGACGTAATAAAATTTCCTCAGAATAATCGCGTACATTACACGCTGTATAATAATAGTTGTATATTCGTATATTTATATTGTTCTTTGTGTGTATATTATACTCGACCATAGTTCAGAAACTACTCAAAACATTCTGGAAAATAAAAATACGTTACGTTTTCCGGACAAAACTGTCAACACGTTAACACCTAATCGTCGTCATTTATAAAACCTCGTGTCTCGCCGTGCACGCGGAATAGAGATAATTTTTAATAACATAATGATCCTCATCTCGGTCAACATTTGTGAACATTTTTTCGAGAATTTAATTTAAAATCAGTATATAGGCCCCTATATTAATACAACGTACGCATAAAAATATACTTATATATATATATATATAGAAAAAAAAAAACGTTTTTACCTCGACGATTTTATTTCATATTTATTTTCAACCCAAAATTCGTATTTATAACTTAATATTACTGCTGCTACGCAGAGAGTTTTTTTTCCCTGAAAATGTCGATAAGAAAATATCGAATATTCTACAGAGAACTAAATACATATATATATATTTATTTATTAACCCTTAATGTGTTTAACGAAGGTAAATAAATAGTTTATTAATTAATTATTAATTTAATTAATTTTATTTAATAAAATTATTATTTTCTGTTGGGTAATTATTTTCTGTTCCTGTTTACCAGGGGTTTATTTATAGGTCGCCGAGGTAGCTTCAGCCACCGTTGAAATTATGGAAACTTTTAGATTCAATAAATAAGGTGTGCATTGATAAACATTTTGACAGATATCAGTATGCATACCAATGAATCGTGTTAGTTGGATTAGCTATTGGCAAAGCGCTATCTATATTGTATTTATATTTCATAACAGATTTTGACGAGTAAAAATGAGTATTCAATTTTTATCATCATAATCATACTGCGAAAATTTCTGGCTCGGTTCTTCTGTTTTATCAGTAATTCATAAATTGCACGCTTTTCTTTCTGTGGAATTTACCAGTGATTTCAAAAATCACCCACATGTGTTTATATTATCAAATCATAATAAATACTTGTAAATAACACAAGGGTGCGTATAAATTGTTATAAATTTGTGGATATTATATATATATATATATATCATTGCAAACGAAATTTTAGAAAATAAATAAATTTAATACATCTTTATGTATATATATGATTCTTCTGTACGTGTGCACTGTGCACATGTCACTGGACTCCTAAATGGCTGTGCCGATTTTTATGGTATTTTTTGTGTGTTTGAGTGGGACCCTGGATGGCTTATATTCACAATTTGGACCCGGTAGGCGCGGCTGCAATCGCGTACCAGCAAATTGTTTTTTATTTTCTGACGAAATTTTCATTGTTATTTTTTCTAGATTTTTTGTACATCATAACATATTACATCAAAATTTCACCTCCCACTCGCCAATATTTTTTAATTTTTTAGTTCATGAATAATTGACCAATACTAATAAGGAACAAGTACATTTTTTATGTACCACGTTTCTGAACAAACTGTTAAAAATTTTCGCGATTTTTTTTGACAGAGTTGTTTTAAATACATCATTGAGTGTCCCCACGTCGCGCATTTTAAAATTTTTCACTATATTTTTGATATTTAATTAAAAATTTAAAAAAAATCAAAAAAGTGGATGGTTATGCCAACGCACTATTTTAACTAAGACAAATAATCGATCTGATATAATAAACTCGCAAATAATTAGCGAATTTAAAGCAATAGAATTGGAATACTTTTCCGTTGATACAGTTATCAACGATGAAAAATCGGTACATTTTCCTCCAGAGTTCTTAATTAATTCCCAAATACCATCTGGTATGCCTTCACATAAAATATCACACAAAAGGTCGGAGTGCCAATTATATTATTAAGATATTTTAGTTTCCCTAGGTTATGTAATGGGAATAGGCTTCACTTCTCCTACAAAAAATGTAATTAAAACTGAAATCTTGACAGGATGCGCAAAGGCAGAAAAAATGTTTATACCGAAAATATCATTATACCCCAACAATTTTCCAGTTAAATAGAGAACAGTTCAGTTTCCAATTAAAGTTTATTTTGCAATAACAATAAACAAATGCCAAGGTCAGATATTAGACCATTTTGGAGTAAATTTTGATAATTACGGTTTCTCACAGCATTTTCTAGAGTAGATAGACCTGACCATTTATACGTTTATGTGCCACAAAATGCAATTCGGAATGCAGTATATCAAGAGGTTTTGACTTAAGGAATTTGTTAGTACAATATTTCATTCAGAGTTCTATTTAGGTATAATAGAATTAATGTATAAGCATATGTATTTATAGGATAATTTTTAATAATAATATGTGTTTAGAATCATTTTTAAATATCATAAATTAAGTCAAATTACTTATATTACTTATAATATTAATATTATAAATAATCAGATTTTTATTATATTTAATAATAAAACTTTTTTATTACATTCAATACTGCTCATGGACAGAGCCAAATAATTCAGACGGTATAAATAGGTATATAAATTTTGTTTATTTAATTTGTTGGAAATTAGACATAAATTAAGCCCAGACTTACAGCGGCATTTTGCATGGGGCGGCATATTTGCACATTATTAGGAGATACGTCTACGAAAAAAAGTTGATAAATTTTAATTTTTTGCTTATTTACGTTTTAAAAAGTTTTTTTTAAAAAACATAGGCGGAAAAATAGAATATGTCCTATGTGCACAAAATCTCAATAGCCCTATATATATCTCTATCTCTAGGCCCAAATTTATAATAATATTGATATGAGTGCTCTAAAAATAAATTAAAAATAACTTTTAATAGGATTTTAATCTTTTTTTTTTTATAGATTTTATTAACAAAAACTCATATTAGGAAAATCGGGGCTAAAATTTGTATTTTATATTTTCATAGTACCTATTATACTATTAGTTTAGATTATATTAGAAATCTATATAATATTACATATTTATAATTAAATGAATGCATTGAATTATCGGTTTTATAGCTAATCCGTACTGTATCATTAATAAAATAATAGGTTTCCTGTAACTTCAGTGAAATTTTCTATGAATAAACAAAATTTAATTTAAAGAAAAAAAAATTTAGATACGCAATATTAAAACACTACGAATAATGTATATTTACATGTTTTTAGTATGCAATTCTAATTTACTAAAAAATTGTGTATTTGATATTGATATTTTTTTCTTAAAGTCTAATTTATATAATAAATAATGATCAAAACTCAAAAGTATGGATATTTTGTATTAACACGATTTATTATCGTGTATGTTCAAATTCAATGACAACACAAAATATTTCAGAAGAATGGAGTTATATCGGATACTGATTTTTATATAATCAAATATAATTTTTAAAATAATAATTATTTTAGTCATAATTATTTTGATGTTTAAATCAAATTACATTTTAAAATTAAAAATTAATTCGATTTAAATTGAAAATTTATGAAGTTACGAAATTTCAAATTTTAAATGACTGAGTACTTTAATCAATATTTGTATTATAACCTTGATAGTTTCACATAAAAGTAAGTAAATATAAATTCCTTTATATAAATTTGGTCAACATTTTTGTACTTATAACTTTGACTTCTAATTTTGACATATAATTCGGATAGACTAAATTTTTTAAATTTATTTCCATAATAAATAACCTAACATTGAACTAAAAAGTTTAAACTGTTTTATATTTTAAATAACGAATTAATTTTTTTTTTGTTACAAACCATTTTTTCATAAGCCATAGTTTATGAATCAAAAATACATAAAAAACCATTTTACTTATCGAAATCCTGTTTCAAAAATATGGGTTACTTGCTTAAAATATTTTGTTAATCGCTGCTTGCAAAAGACAAAATATTTTAAAAATCTAATATTTTAAAATTACATGCATTTTATTTTTCTGTAAGAAATTACCATAACCCGGATCCGTAAATAATATCCGTTGAGTTTTTTTTTTGTATCAAAAGTCAAAGATAGAGAAAAAAGGCATTCTAATATAACGCTATTTTCTCCCTTTAAACAATTCCGACTATCCCATCGTTCTTGAATTCCAGTCTAACAATCTAACAAATTTAATAATACCTTCTTGGGTGTAGGTATACAGAATGATTTATTTTATGATTTATTATTACGCAAATAATGGCATTCTAGGTATTTTATATTTGTGGTTTTATCGATACGATAACAATTTTACAATTATACTTGTACATTTTCAAAAACATTTGTTTATACGGTACTAATAATATAACGACAACATTATTTATTCAAACAAAGTACCGTGCATCTTACGTAACTATTTTACGTCTCTGGCTGTATTATTTTTTTTTTTTTTATTGTTTTCTTACGAGTGCACTAAATTCATATGTTCATTGCGTAATAAAATATATAACCTGTATGAAAACAGGACATTACAGTAGCGACACAACCCGGAAAATAGTGTATTGTAAATGATCGTATATTCGATTACCGGCTGTGAAATAGAGTACCGTACATGATCATAGAAACGTGGTCAGAAGTGGGGAAAATGATTTTTAAAAGCGTTTTGAGTACATTTTCTGTATATTTCCCAAAAAAAAAGTATTCAGAATATGAATACTTTATGATAATAGTATTCCCTAAATATTTGAAATACTTCACAAAATGTATTCCAAATATTTTTAGAATACGTTTATTTTTTTACTAGATTTCAATTACAAAACTAGTACTTAATTATAATAATGTAATAGATAATAGCATAAACTTATCTATGAATCAATAATTATATTCCAATTTTAATGTCGTGTGATTTATTTAAGTAATAAGTGAGTAGATCAACCTATTTCTATTTAGATATAATCACATGTTTATTTATTTATTTTACTCGTAAATAGTTAAGCTTTAAGTATATAATAAACATTTATTCGTAATTTTTTTAAACACAATTTTGCATATCGTCGAAATAAGAAGTTTTTATTTCTATTAAATGCTGTTTTATTATTAAAATAGTTATTGAAAATCATAAACTTACTCTTTACAAAAAATGTAGATCATAATTATTTACAGTGTATAATTTAAACTATTAACTATTATTTTTGTATTTATATAGTAAAATTTGTATTATAGTTAATTTTTGATGATGAAATATTATGATTAATAGGTAATAAAAGTATCCAAGGACACTAGATTGTATATATTATGGTCAACAATGAATGGAATATAATAAAGGCGTAGAATCTGATTGAATATGTAAATTAGGTAATTTTTACACAATCAAAAAAGCAAGAAAAACACAACTTGGTTAAAATAGACTGTTGTATATCTCAGAATGTATTTTTAATTTATACTTACTGGTCTTTTTTTGTAAACTTAGTAAGACTTCTTTAAGAATCATTTGATCATATTTGTTCACTTTGTAAAAATTTTTAAACTTGGTTAATTTATACATTATCTTACGACGATAGACAATGAACATATATAATTAGTGATTTTGAATTCTGAAAGGACTTAAAGCATATTTTAGTTTAACTATAAAATACGAGACATATCCGGAAAGTAAAAGTTCTATAATGTTCTCGCAGTTAGAGTGATTTTTCCCCATTAAATAAAAGTCATACTATCATTTTGGGTCGATTTCCCTGCTTCCAATGATTCCAGATTAGGACAAAAATTACGAACGCAGTAGCATTTTCCGTGAACGATGTCCATAAAAAGTCCCACCAACCAAGTGCGAAGATTTTGATGGTTTAAAAGTGATGAGTTTTCGAATCCATATGAACTCAAAGGAGATGATTTTCTACACTCTGTTGTTATTAAAGATAAAATATAGATGGCTTACTACACTCTTGAAACCAAAAGGACATTTTCACAATGGCATTACACCAATTCACCTTCGACCGAAAAGTGGAAAACTGTCATTTTGGCTAAAAAATTCATGGTGTTTTTAGTCGAAGATGAATTAACGTGACACCTTTGAGAGAACTGCTTTTTGGTTTCAGGAATATATTGAACCATTCACGTTTCGTCTTCATTAATAATAAAGTGGAAAAAATCATCTCTTAACGAGTTCATTACAATTCAAAAACTCTTCACTTATAAAACTTCAAAAACTTTGCACTTGTCGCGATTTTTTTATGGATATCGTTCACAGAAAATGATGCTGCGTTCGAAATTTTTGTCGTAATGACCTGGTTCATATCTCATTCGAAGCAGAGGAAGTCACCTGACACGGAAATACCTATGAAACTTTGTGGAAAAAATCTGTCTGCCCGCGAGAGGACTAGTACTCTTACTTTCTGGACATGTCTCGATCACTTCATGTTTAACTATTTGAAATTGTTTAATTTTTTACATTAACTCTAATTTTACATATTAAACATATAAGCAAAAGTTACTAAATTTTAATACTTTGTTTTAAAATTGCGTTGAAAATTTTCAGATTTTAATGGGAAATGTTCCAAACCATTCTCCGATAGTAATTTCTCATTAAAAACCTCGAAAAATTCATTCATATTTCAAGAAAGCTTAATTTATATGACTATCATTCAATTTTGAGATAATACGTTGTCTCATCTATCTCCTTATTATCTCATATTTTTTCCGGTCGTCTTATACTAACAATTATTTCTAGAATGCCTACATATATACATATAATCTTTCCGAGTACACGGTAAAAACGATTAAATATGATCTTACTTTCTAGTCGTATAATGTCGGTATAATATTGCATATGTTCACATATTCATGTATGGTTTACGATCTATACATAGACGTTGTTTGCGAATAAACGTTAATAATTTAAAATTTTACAAATATTTGCGCAAACACAAATGTACAAAAAATAAAATACATCTGAACAAAAACAATAGTTCAAAGAGATTCTCGAATGCTGTAGCACGTATACATATAAATAGCTTATGTGATTGTATAAGCTTTCGAAAACAGATGGTATACATGTTTTTATATAACGGTTAAGTGTGTATTGTACACGGACGCGTACGGTTCGTTTTTCTAGATCTATATTTCTCTCCAAATGTGTCTTTGGAATGTTTTATTCTTTTCACGCACCAGTCCTTGAAATGCACACACAACAAGTGTGTACGAGATTACTCGACGTTTATAATTCTATATGAATTCCGTTTTAAAATATTGTACATTTATTTAAAAGAAAATTAATCGGTGTTTCTCTCGAAAAAATTAAGATCGATAACATTTCTCACGGTTTCCACTATATATTTAGAGCTATATTTCATACATCGGCTGACTACAGAACGACGTACGTTTAATACGTTTATCATTTACGTCGGAATATCCTTTAGAGTGTAACGGTAGATTTTCGGTGAAAAACGCGCGATATTTTTTTGTTCCAAAATCTCGCCACGTCTTATGATTGTATTATTATAAAATCACCATATATTCGAAAAATGTTTCGCAAAGTTATTACCCAGTACGTTCTTGATATGATTCTGTACCGAAGCCGGATTTAAATAAGTGACATTTAAAATTTAAATGCAGAAAGCCCAGATACGCATAGGCGGTCAACGCTCCTTTTTTAACACAATAATATATGTTTCCATAGATTTGTGAGCATAATATTTGTATACAGTTCGGCAAAAAATTAGGGTACTAAAGGACATTTTAACACAAACTAATGTTAATTTTTTTTTTCTTTTTGCAATATAAACTAAGAAAATCGACACACCTACACTCGAAATACTCCTAGATGAATTAAAAAAATCCTAAATAAAAATGAAATTTTTAATAAAATCATATTAATATATAATATATTATGATTTAATGATTATAACAATATGAGTATATATTAAGTCGAAAATCGAAATACATAATCATGTACATTTAATATTTCTCAATTCTAATTTACTAATATTTTGAATACAATATTCATTTGTTTAGCTGAAAAAGAGCATATATAGTGACTATACCAAAAGATAATATTACATTTTGTATCATTTAAGTGTACCTTTAGGTAAAATTTTAAACGCTTTTAAACATACAATAATGTATGATAACAATGATTTTATTATATTATATACCTATATAATATTTTCAAAAGTGTTGTTTTTTTTAATCATAGACAATAGAACAGATAGAATAGTAGATTATCGTCATGACTAATAGATACTAAATATGTTGTCTAACGTACAGTAATAACATTTTTATACTACTCTAGACCCTCGTTGTGAATTTCAAACGATTTTCTCGATGACGAAAGATTTAAAAATAATGAGTAACGTGGTTTAAGTTATTGGCCACGAAAAATGCAAAACAAATCGATATAGTCATTGATTTTTCATGATGGCGACCGTTTATAATTTACCAGATTAAAGCTCATAGTTATACATTATAGTTGTAACGGAACGAGTTTGGCACGAAATATCCAATTTGTTTAATTTAAATCATGGCACAACATGTATATTCTTTGGATGATGTTCGCCGGATACCATGCACTCGGATCGTATTACAATAACAAAATCTGGGTATTTTATCTATATTTAACATGGTATTTTGTTAGGCTTTAGCCGGGATCGTGATTTTTCGCGATTAAAAAAAAAAATGTCTGCCGGGCGTGTCTGGTACGTGAGTATCGTGATTTTTTTTCCAAAAGGGTGTCCAAGCAAATACAATAATGTTTTCAAGTAAACGTTTACACTTTTATCGAGTGCGTTTGTCAGAAGGACAGTGCCCGAGACAAACCTATCGTCCTCTTCTGATTTGTCTGGAAAAAATTCGTACCAGACGAACTCGGGGGAATTCGAAAAACTGGCAACGGGAAAATATTTGACGATCCGCTCTTTGCAGTAGTTATTCACGGGCGATCGACGGTTTATGATGAGAACTGTGTGTTCCGCGGTCGCCCGACTACTTACCGTAGACTGAGACAACAAGTGGCCGGAGAAGTATTATATTAATTTTACGGAAACAGAGTCAAAATCTGCTAGGACTCTAGTGATCAGTGATGACAATTTGAAATTTCTATAGTATACCAGTATGGTAGTAGTAGATTCTCGATTTCTACCTCAAAATCGTTAGTGTACATTCAGTATTATTACGGCGACCATAAAATAACAGAATATGGTAGTTAACTTATTTACGTATAATTTAATAATCACGAGTTTCGCTATCATTACTATCACTGTAATATAACAGTGTAATCATTCGATATAAATAATATAAAACCAGTGAAAACATTTAACCGTATAAATTCGTCATATAATGATCAATTAATTATGCATGTCATCTGCGTATACAGTGGTCCAGAATTTGTTCACTTTGAATTTTGTGAAAATACCCCTCCGAATCGTGTATATGTGTATATATAATACGCATATAAAGTGCAAGATGGAGGAAAAAATGAATTATCTCAATAGTGTTTCCTCTTGTTTGTTTGTGTCAAAACTGTATTCATCAATAAAATATTCATTTCATGTATTATAATAGTTTTATTCATTCCGTTTTAGTTAGTTAAAACAGCTAGTAAGACAGCTATCGAATTAGCGCAAATTGAGAAGGAGTATGAAATTTATATAGCAAAAATATATTTCGATCTGGAAATGATTAAATTTAAAAACGGTGTCAATTAAGTACGTGTATAATTTAAAATTATTTTTATGGAAATCGGTAAAAAAAAAGTAAACGAACTAATCTGTATTTACAAAATAAATTTAAAAAAAACACGAGTTAATTATCCATTGAAAAACTATACTCATGCTGATTAAATATATTACTCTTTCAAACTGTCATTAATAAAGTACTAACCAATTAATCAACTAATATTTAATAACTAATAATTTTAGTTTTAAACTCGTTCTACATTAGCTGTATTATAATAATTTCAATAAATAAACCTCAAATAATTTTCTTTTTAATATAATTTTAAAAATAATTAATTAATCTTGATGGGAAATGTAACTACAGAGCACAATCAATAAGCTTATAGATTATACTTCCCTAAATCAATAATATTTCTGTTTTAAATTTAAAAAATTTACGTTACTTTACACACTGTATAATTTGATATGTTTTATGGATTAAATAATGGGGACCAACTGATTGAGCACTCATACATATATAAACTAATATTTAAAAACAGATGATTCTCGTAAAAATAAAAATATTTAAATTTGCCACCAAATGCTTTAAATAATGAAGAGTATGTCATATGAAGGAATTGTTAATATTGTGTATATACAATAATATTTAAATAAAAGTTTATGATGTTAATTTAATCAATATTTTATATTTTAATGAATTTTCTAAGACGATTTAATGCCATCTTAGGTTAATTTAGGTTAAATTTCTCCGGTATCTTCTAAAAATACATACGTAAATATTGAATTTTGTATTTTATCACATACAAATACCAGATATAGAGACTTAAAACTCATGTCAAAACATCAAGAATATCATTTAACATATAGACGTTGTTAATAATACTAATACGATATTCTATTAATTCGACGGATAAATATCAAAATTTGCGATACGCTGTGATATTTGTTGAAATCTACTGTTCATTTTTTTATTTGAGATTTTCTAAGTGAAATTCCACCTAAAAGATATCTGAAAATAGCGTATTGCATTTTAATTAAATACATTTTTGAATCCGAGGGGCGTACAATTTCCTTCGAATTCGACGGATAAAAATCGAATTTCAAATTTTTATTTTAGGCTCACAAATAACTGATTTTCGTAATTTTCTCGGTAAATTTTGGATTGAGGACAACCGCGATTGGTTCTGAAAAGTCATTAATATTTTTAAAATGTACAATACCAATACCGTGTAACCGCTGTGATTATGGCCAAGACAAAACAAACATGTCGGTGTAATTGTCCGTATAAAATTTGTCTACAAATAACAAAGTACAGTGCATAAATATAATCATTGCCTTCCCTTGGGCGCCGGGCGCATAGTTTTGGGAACCACACTGCTCTTTATAACAATCAATATAGTAGATGGGGTATTCAGCATGGTGTCTGAAATGTTGTAAATTCTATCTAAAAATCGATTGTTTTCACATGTGTTTTTGCGTTTAATAATAACATGCGATTCATTTTATTATCATTTATTTTCATATATATATATATGTATATGACTACTATGATATATTGACAAGTCGATAATAGTTTCAGACATTTTCCCGTACCTATAAACTTTACATTCGTAATATATATTATGGAAACGAAAATTTCAACAAATTCCACAAATGAGCACACACTACAAGTGCTTATATCGCAATATATTACAGGTTACGTGTGTGGGATGACATATTATGCTTTCTAAACACTAAAACAGGAACAAATGTTTACGTACGACGACAACGGTCCGTTTTTAGATTATTAGTTTTCGAAAATTTCGCTATGCGTGTCTCATATAGTTATAATATTGTTATATTTCGATTCATCATTTATCTATTACGCTTCGAAGTTAAAATCGATTCTAAATTTGTATACTTAACAACGATTTCAATTTAGTTTTGTGTTTCATTAAAGTTTGAATGGCTCGTTAGCGTAGAAATGGAAAGTTTTTTTTTTAAATCGAATGAAAACTCTAACTATTGTTTTTATAAACACCATCATGTACAAACCGTAATATATATAAGTACCTATAGATGCGACTTACAAGATAGTTCAATTCATAATAATTCTCCGGTACTCGCAGATATCGCACAATACTTTTTGAGCAACTAATATGGTTTAAAAACCATAATTATTTTTACCTGAGGACCGAAAAATGTTTATAACTTAGTCAATGGTTTTTACAATTCGATCCCCAAATTTAATGTTTAATATAATATGATTTTGACATAACATGACTGTATAATATATGTATTTGTTTAATAAACGTAAATTAGGAGGGGGTTTAGTATTTCCCCTAGACAGATCGGTGAAGTATAATGTATACTTGATGTACTACATGTAAATGTATTTGTAAACTAAAAATAAACTAATGTAAAAAAAATACATATATATGTACTTTTTATTGACAAATGAGATTTAATAATATAAATAGCATACTGCATAACTAATGTATTAACTAAATAGATCGAACTTCACATAAAAAATCTTCAGAAAACATCCAATGAGTAAAAACTAGTATTATGGAAGAAAAAAATTATTTTTTCATATTTTTGTTCTATGTTGTTTGTGACAATTTGTATTTGTAATTCATTATATTATATTTATTATCTGTTTTCTTATTATAATAGTTATATGAAAAAAAAACGATATAAAAATGGCATGGTTACAATCAGCATAGTCATGAAACAAAGTAGAATACAGTGGTTTTTCTTTCACAATTCCTCGTTTTTGCTCAACACAATACATTGTCCCAGTGTTTCTTCCATAAAACCTCTTTTTGGAACAAATGTCAATTTTTTGTTCCGTGTGTAACTCACATTTCTGGCGATTACTTCTTTTATCGCAATTTTGTTTAAAATTGAAGTTGATCCACTTTGTATATTGTGTTACGATAACGACAAGAATATAAATGCAATGGATTAGACGGCAATAAACGGAATGTTTCTTCGACAACACTACTCTGTTTTTGTCATCTCACTTTATCTGAATACGATAGGTAATAATATTATGTAGAATTTTAGGAAGACGCAGTGCATTTAAAGGTCATATAATGGCTGTGATATAGAATAATATTGTTAAGGAATAAAATGTATTTAATTTGTCCGTTAAGGCTATTCTAGGCGTAATTTGTTTTACTCTCGATCTGTGGTCAAAATGTCAATAATATAACTCATGTTCCATTAATAACCGCTCATACTAATTTTAATACTATTATCTTATACACGATTTCAAGGACATATACGTCATTCACGGTGTTTTGAATACGAAATTTTTATGAAATTGTAAGAAAAATAGAAATCCAATAATTTTAAAATATTTAATTATATTTTTGAAGTAATTTAAAAAGAGTCATATGTTAGTACCATTTTTTATTGATGCGTTATCACGATTTTTGTTGAAAATCACGTTCAGCATGAGCTCTATAGCTACTCCATTTCTCTGTATAATTGCAAAGTAAAAATGTAAACAAAATATAGAAGATGAGAATATTTACTGTGTTCTAGCTTGGAGTTTTCTTTCAAAATGTTTTTTTGAAAACCTAATAACCGTGATTAAAAATAGTGAAATTTTAAAACTAAAATAAAAAAAATTTAACTAAAAAAATTCCACCTTACAATATAGTAAATGTTCTCATCTTTTATATTTTGTATAAATTTTGACTGTTCGATTGCTTAGAGAGAAGTTGTAGTAATAGAGCGCGAACGTATTATAATACCGCTAAAATAGGTGTGTAGCACCCTCTTAAAAATACGTCATACACTCAATTTTCAAGGGGCATTTTATAAGAAATTTTTATGAGATTTAAAGGAAAATGAAAATCCAACGTCTAATGCATTTGAATGTATTTTAAAATTAATTGAAAATTAGTTTTGTGTCAGTATCATTTTTTACTATGGTATAAAACTACGCAAAATTACGATTACTCGTTCACTGGTAGTTGAAGAGCAAAAACGCACATTATACAATCGAAAAATGATAACGTTTTGGAGGAAATGCCATATTGTTTTTTCGATAAACTAAATATTTAGCATACATATATTTAACATTCGTATATCATTATTTTTTAGTTTTTTTAACAGCTGTACCTAACTCTTTTCGTAGGCATTATTTTTATAAAAAAAAAAAAGATACAAAATATTTCCTCCAAAATATTGATAATTTTCGATTATGTAATAGATGTTTTTATTCTTAAGCCCCTTTAAAACGAATTATCGTCATACTGCGTAGATGTGTTATTGCACTAGAAGTCAATAGGGGAGGGGGGGTGTCACGTCTTCTTAAGTCACTCATCACCGTAATGACATTAATTGTGAATAAATGTATTGTTTTTTTTTCCGCTCTCTCGAAGCATCGCGTTTTCGTGTTTTAAAATATGCATATAACATTCGAATCGTACAAAACGACATTATAATATATTGAACGACATCGGTGGACGAGTGGATAATTGCTATTAGAAATATGCACGTTCCGGGTGTTGTACACACGTGAGTAATCCCCAGAGGTGCACCGGACAAGGTCATATCGTATCAAATACGTATATTGTATACGTTTTCCGTATATAAACACATATACATATTATATTATACAATATATAAATTGTACATATTATATGACTGCAATATCAACCGATATTCGCCCCATAAATATGTATATAAAATACCCAGAGCTCGTAAATTTAAGCGTTGACTGAACACGAAACGTCAGTATTTAACAGTGTCGGGTAAGTTACTTTTAAAAAGTAACCGAGTTACGTTACTATAGTTACAAAATTAAAAGGTAAACTAGATTAAATTTTCGTTACCTAAATACAAAAGTAATAGGGTTACATTGCTTTTTCAATTCAAAATAATTAGTTACGATGACGGTAGTTTTAACATTTTTAAATATAGGTATGCAAAAATGAAAATAATAAAATAAAATGTCAAAAATATCTTTATTTTTTTTCTAATAGTCATCAGTCGACTATTATAAAATTCAATATCACACCTACTGCAACTTATCATATGAAATCATAAAATCGTGTTAAAATCATCGGCAGTTTTAGACGAATTTATTCGAATAAATTGTATTTTTCTATTTATAAAAAATATGTAACGCGTTATTTTACAGAGTCACTTGCATATAACTAACGTGATCACTCTTACGTTAAAATTAAATAACGAAGTTACTATAACGTTACTTACTACCCACAATAACACTGGTATTTGAGCGTATACGCGCGTACGTGCACACGCATCGTAACCGTGTCCCCCGAGCTGTTATAGGTTTTCAGTTTGGAAAATTTTTGAAAAAATTTACAAAAATATCTGAAAAACACAAACGGTATTTTCATTCGAGTGGAATTTCAACAATGGAAATTTCCACTTAAAATATGACATCGGACGTCGGCCTGGCCCATTTTTATTGCGTTTTTCATCGGAAGCCGTTAAAAACATTTTATATCCACCGTATTTATACGTATATATTCGATTCGATTAAATTATCGCAATTCTTTAATCGCCAACGGACAATGAATTACCGTTTTGTTTGTATTATGTGCGTATAAATATACTGTCATATAATAAATTGAAGTTAATGTACAGAGTACCGTTGCTATACGGATGACTTTGGACATTAAAAACCGTTTCCTCTATATTACCAAGTAAATACTTGTTCCTTTTTTTTTTTTTTATTATTCATAATGGCTTTTTTGGAAAAAAGTTACAATTAATCTTTAAGTTTTTTTTCGTACACTATTGGAACGTTATCGACGCCTGTCCGGCGACCATATACGACCGATAACCTTGAGATTATTTAATTCACAACGAATTACATTGTACCACCACCGAGCTATTTATGGATATGTTTTTTTCCAACCATCTTCTTCGTTTGAATTCTTTACAGCCGTTTAAATGGACGGTGTACTCTACGGCTGTACAATGGTAATAAATTTTATTTTTCAAATAAATGAAACAAAAAAACATCACGATGATGATAATATTGCCTCCGATATGAAATCATTGTAATTTATTACCCGCATTTTAGTGTTGAGGAGTTATCGTAGAATTATTTAGATATATATACGAATAGAAAAACAATTTATACGAAATATGTCGTTTTTATTTTAACAAATACGTATTTTGGAAAACCAATTATTGGAGTAACTGTACTATACTAGCCGGATTGTTGTTTAACATTGAAGTAGAAAACATTGTTTCCGAAATATACGTATTTGTTAACATTAAAACAAGTCATTTCGTAGAAATCGAGTTTTCATTTTTATATAATTTATCACCCCCCATTATATTGAATTGTATTTTCCACCCCACCGTAAAAACTCACGTTTATAATTCAGTCAACGTTTAGGCACGTATTTATTAATAACGTGTACTTCCTATACGTGTTTGTCGAGCTAACGAGTGTTTTAAAACATTATATTCCGCCGTTAATGCGATCTGCATTGAGATTTCGTACAACGCCGTGTAGTATTTATTTCGCATAATATAGGTAGCGAATTTCACTGTAATTAATAATATTATGGATATTACGTATGAAATCTGTAGCCCACATAGGAAGCGGATAATATTTTAATGACGAAAAGCGTACGGTATCGCAGAGATTTTTATATTATTGCTTATTTACATTAATTTTAACTTCATATACCTTCGGGTTTATATTATATGTTTCGATATTACCGAACGAGTTTCTCCGTTAATTTTGGGGTGCATAATTTTCTATATTATAGTATGACTGTAAAAAAAAAAAAAATCAAATCTGCCAGAACACTATGTATATATATATATATATATATATATATATAGTTAAGATCAAACTGCGTACATATACTTTGAGCGTACTCGAAAATCCGTAGGAAATATATGTCATTATACCTAATAAGTTCATAGAATATATTACATAAGTATATGATATTTAGTGTATAGTTATAAATTTATAATATTTACAATCCGAACACAGCTATAATAATAAGCCAGCGAGTGTACAAATTAAAAACAAATTACACAATGTTCTTAAAATATTTTTAAATAATAAAATGGCAGTCTAAATAAAGACCTGAGGAAATTTCGGTCCTAAACATTATTTAATTTACATAACATTACATTTAAATTACATTCAAACAAGATTATAATATTTGTAAAACATAATACGTATAGAAAAAAAAAAAATGTTTTTACAAGAGAAAAAACTCCCGAAAAATTATAATATTACATTACATTAGGTAAAGATTCTAAGGACATTTTGTTTTTTTTTTAACTTCCTGAGTAATAATGATAATAGTCGTCATTAGCTTAGTTTGTGTGTTGCAGGTATTTCATATACACATTTGTTTTATTAGCCTTGTTCTTTATTTGCTCATCCAGCGACAAAAGTCATCCAAATTACATCTAAAAATAATAATTTAATAATGGGTGATAATATATATTCAGGATTTTTGAGGAAATAAACTATCCTTATTCTATTGTAGTGCTTTTTTTGAAAATCGTTTTTGATCGTCCAATGGGATTTTACACATATTTCATGTATGAATAATAAAGTGAATTATTTTGTCATAAATTATCATGAATGTGAAGAAAAAAATAATTAGAGTACTAAAAGTAATAATGTGTATAAGTACCTAAATGATAATCGTTTCAAAAATGTTTGGTGAGAGTTTAAATATCGCTAGAATAAGCTGATAAGAGTTATATATTTATAAGTATTATAATAAATATATTTTAATATATAGCTATATTCCTTAATTATTCTCAGAATGCATAAAAAATTTATAAATATTTGATTTTTGAAAATTGTAGAGAACATTTTTAGTGTTTTTTTTTCAAGATTTTTAGACATTTTTACGTTTTATTGGTATAAAATCTGAAAATTGTATTTTTATATAACTAATCTATTATAATTTATAAAATTGACTTTAAATAGTTGAATATCATCAGTAATCGCATTTTAAAATCGGTTACCACAAAATAAACAAAAATAATAGTATGTTTTAGACAATAAATAACATATTAAACATATAAATGTACCCTATAAATAATGGAAGACTTATATGTAAAAAAAAAAAAAAAAAATACCATGTATGTGATTTAGGTCTATACACGCTGACAGCGAATTACCTCGTTTGGACGTGTAAGGTCATTGATACGACGTCCTTGATTTTCTAATAACAAGTTTTCACGCATGATGTCCATTTGTCACGTAAACTTACTTAGATTGTTTTCGGAGGATTGTTGATTTTTTTAATAAAGTATTTTCTATATTATACGCTCTAAAACATATTATTGTACACTTATAAATAAATAAAAGTATACGTAATTACTTAATTTTGATCAGTTTTCAAAACGTTAGTGGAAAAGTGCTCTAATCGATATTCAACAATGAAAATAGTTATGATAATGAAAACTGTACGCCCATAAAGGAATATATATGAATTACAATATAATGGAGTAAATATGCAGACTAAAATATGTCTGGTATCACAGATTTATATTACATTATGGTGACACTGTTTGTCAGAAATTATTTAAATTGATTGATTGTGAACAACTTGAAACCTAACACTGTCATTTTCGTTTATTATGCAAATTCTGACGAACGGTATCATAATATAATATAATGAAAATTTGAAAATTGTAATGGTTAATGACTACATCCAGCTACATTGTCGGTAATAATATATTTAAATTAGAATAGTTTATAATATAATATATTGTAATAAATATTTGGCCGGGCGGCCAAATATCTTGCAAAAATCTTATGGATTGCAATTTCCAATTATATTAATGTTTTATCTAAACTTTCTAAAATATTAAAGTTTAAATCATTTACTTAATAGTAAAAATAATTATAACATTAGATATATAAAATATCATAACCATAATCTTAAATTGTATTAAATAATAAACATTTTTGCTAATTTTAGATTTATATATTGTATCGTATTTTTGAACCTGTTTAAGATTTTTATTAGGTACCTATCATTGAAAATATTTGAAAATATAAGTAATCTATGAAGTTAAAATGTTAAAATAAAAATATTTTTTTTAATATTACTTATTTCCTCATCTATTATTATTATAATTAGTTAACACTCAATCGTGCAGTATTTTACAAACAGGAAACATAATTATTAAAAAAAATAGAGATAACAGTTACATTATTAAATAAAATAAAAATAAGAAGATCATAGAACTAAACATTTTTTTTTTCAATTTAAACAACTATTTGCAAGACGAAGATTTTATGTAATGATTAATTATGTCCATATGAAATAGAGTGAGATGGAAAATGAAAAATTTAACGATCTCTAGCACAATAGTAGGAACACCGATTTAAAAATTTAACATAGGATATCTAAAATTCTCATTTTGATGGACAACTGGACTAAAGAGTGAGGATATAACGAGATTTACGAATATAGGAGTTATTATGTTTTAGGATCAATTTTGTTAATATAAAAACTCAATTTGAAAGTGCTCAATTCTCAGTTGATCCTTAGAGCCAAATATACATAGATACTAAACTTCTACACAATAATCGAGTAAGATTCGAAAAAATGCGAAATAAAGACAGATTCCACGCAAGGAGAGAATTGTCGAAGCCAAGAAGTTCAAGTTATCTTAATAGGAACTATACTATATCATAAACTATACTATACTATAACTGTATCAAATGTTTATTTTAAGTAAGTTAGAACTACGTTATCTGACATATATGCTCAATGCATTCACTTAGAAAAGAAGAACGCACAATACTTACTTAAAATAGTATATTTATCAGGCATAAAGCAGTATTGTTCATCAACCACTGTTTGAATTAATCTTCTTTAAACACAGGATTTATAATAGATTCGTATAGTTTGGCTAGATGAGGTATGAGAGAAATATGCCTATAATTTCTAACATTAGAAGGATCACCAGATTTAAGAACTTTAATAATTTTCTCATTAGTAACAATAGTTATTCTAATTTGACTTATTCTGTGGACTTCGTAAAAAAAAAAAAAAAAAAAAAACAAGTCTACCTATATCTATTAATACATTAATACAAATAAGATTCTATATTTCTGAAAAAGGATACACACATTTTATACAAGTATAAGTTGTACAAGTTTATGTATTTACACATAAACTGCAGCTAAGATTTCGCTTCAAATATATTTATTAAAAACTAACACATAGTATAAATTTAAAAAAAATTATCTAAAAGTTCAGATTTCTTATTTTTGAAGATTTAGAAATCGGATATATTAAATCATTTTTTAAGGATGTTACCTAAATCTGGTAGTTAAATCTGTATATATATGTGTGTGTATGTGTATATTATATGTATGTATACCTAAATAATAATAGTTAATAATAGTTCTGTCTCGAGATTCTCTTAATAGAGTAGTTGTATTATGTAAAATGTAGAAAAGAAAAATAATAAAATAACAAATATCATTGTAAAACTATTATAGTTTCCTCGCTCCGGGCAGAGTTTAACATAAAATGTTACGACTTTAATAGACTATAAAAAGTTAAAATGTGTTGCTGAATTAAATACTCAATTTGAATTGTTTACGTACCTACTCAAAAATAATGAATTCTTGTTTTACATACAAAGTGATTCTTTTATCGTGCTCACCTATTATACATATAATACATATTATACATATTACACAATTTCAAAATTGTTATTATTTTTTAAAATAGAGATACTTATTTCACTGCATATTATAAATAGTAATTTTTAGATAAGGATATGTGAAATACCATTTTAGATATTTTTCTTAAATTACATTTTATTTTATTTTTTAACTTAATATTAAGATGTAGAATATTTTTATTAAAATGTTGATGCAAATTAAATTAAACCCAAAACTATTTTCATAAAAAAAAAGAAAACAATTGAAAAACAAAGATTGCTTTTATCTAAAACCAAATAAAGGAATGTCTATAGTTGTTAAAAATGAAACAAGACTACTTTTGAGAGGATATCTAAAATTATAAACTATGATCCCTATAAAATTTTTTTTAAAAAAACCCTTAAATGAAATGATTAGAGAAACAATTAAAATAATAATCAATTCAAAATTAATTATCGAAGAAGCAAAGTAGAGTTTTCATTAAAAATACTGAACCCCCCCCCCCCTAATGACTAAACATTATGTATTGAAAAAAAAATTAAAAGTCGGAGGATAGTAAAGACCAACTGTCTATAATATAGTTCTAACTTTTGGTTTGGCAAAGTATGTAGTTAGAATATGTTCATTATTTAAAACATTTGAAAGCCATCCAGTAAAATCTAACAGAATTTTCCAAATAATTATCAAATTGTATTTTTAAAAATAATGTCCGATTAATTTATTTCCTTCTGTACTTCTTTTTTGTACCTTCTCACCATTCTAGAGACCATGTTCTATTAATATTCCACGCACTCCACTTATTTTGGTCGGTAATCACTCCTTGCATCGAATGCTATACGTAACTATAATAAATCGTTCTACTTTAGTTGCTTAATTCGTCGGCCACTGTATACATTTGTTATAATATTTCTAGTTGGTATTTAAGTTATAATGGATATTTAGTTCCACATCCTTAAACACGGTAGCCTTTTAGTATTTATTCCGATTGATATCACAATGCAATTTAAAAAATAGCTATTTGATAAAAGAATTGATATTAACTTGAAGTTCCTCCGGAACTGCATCGGTGGTTTTTTGGACGCATCTACGCTGATTTACTGCTCTACACGTACAATTTACTTAACTTATACTGTACTTTGGACCAAGCCCGTATTTAATAAATAAATAAATAAAATGGTTGGAAGGATTAACAATAAAGAAAAACAAAATTAATGAATTATTACATTTAACAGGAGCCAAAATATTCTCCGAATCCAAAATAAATATTTTGAACAAACCGAAGGAATAGCAATGGAACAGTCTTTTATCACATTATTTTTCCAACATTTTTCTCTGTATGTTTGAAATTAACATTACAAAATTTTTAATGTTGGAAAATTTGAGTTAGGCACGTTGTCGATATTATTCTTGCAATATAGACGAAACATTCTCAACAATTTTTTTGTTTGTCAAATTCTCAAAAATTTTTCAACAATCTCAATGCTCATTTGAATTCACATACGAAAAAAATAGTCAAAAGAGAATTACAATTCCTAGTCTTCCTAATCTAAAGTGTAGATAACCAATTTAAAATTTAAATTAATCGAAAGGAATCACACACGTTGATGATTATTCCTAAAAACTCGAACGACCATTGTCAGCGATAAATAGCAGAATTTAACAGTGCAGTATATAGATTAGTTAACATCCCCATTTATAAAAAGAACTTTGACAAAGAACTAAAATGAATAAGTGAAATCGCTAAATTCAACGGGTACGACAATGAATTAAATTTAAAATAGTTACGAAACAAAAACGATCATAATAACTTAGAATAGTTAGCGTTCTTAATAATGGGATACATCATAAAATAATAAGGACAGCCATGTCATACTATCTTGAAATTTCGGATGGCTTTACAAATATTTTAAAGGTTATGTGATTATTATTGTGTGACAACCAAAAACAATCATTTAAAATCTTTGTTAGGAAACACAAAGGATAAAATAGAGAAAGGGGAAAAATTGGGTATTTATAAAATTCAATGTGAAGAATGAGATAAATGTTACATAGGTCAAGCGAAAATAAACATAGATATTTCCAAAATCAAGGATGCGAAAAATCTACTGTGGCAAAACAGTTATTGAACATTACTCACAATGTAAAATCGGCAAAACTTTTGAAATACGTAAATAATTACGAAGAACTAAGTATTAGAGAATCAGTAGAAATGTCAAATAATAAAAACAATTCATAAGACTTGGGTTTAAGTCCATTACAAAATGAATTTAATGTAAAACCACTGACAGCATAAGCCAACGATGGGTGCGGTCAACCATACAATTATGATGGTCAGTGGTTCGCACGATTTATCGTGACGTCATCGACGTAAACAGTATATTGCATTTATACGAGTATATACTATAATCACAGTTTTTGATTTGAGCTGAAGACGAGAACATAATTGTTACAAAAATACGTATATGCGGTTAGTAAGTGGTATAGTTAGTGCTGCAGTAAGTGTAAATGCATTTTTTTGTCATTTGGTTTTATAATAATTAATAATCAGTCACATGTGCTCAAGTTTATATTAAGAACCGTTGTTAATTATTAGCTTAGCGATTAAAGTTATAAACAGCAAAATAGTGCCGGGGGCACTATAAAAAATATTCCCCGTTCAAATATTGCGTAGAAAAAATGTAGGTATAAGCATTTAAGAACAGTATAATATCTAAAATAATGATATCAGCAGATAAAAAATAACAAAAAATTGTTAATTTTTTTTTTAAGAAAAACTAGCGAAACAATATGTATATCCAAGTTTCCGAAATAAAAGACGACAATTTGTACATAACTATTCAACGAGAAAACCAAGTGATCACGATAAAATAATAATCCACCTGTACACTATATATCTCCTAATAATATATCACAATATAATATATAATAACCAAATATAATTGAGGTAATTATAGAGCTAAAAGACTAAACTGGCTAGGTCTAACACGATCGCCAAGGAAGTCGTAAATTGGAAGCCATAGGGAATGAGGCCATTAGGCAGACCTAAACGACGATGGTCCGATAAAGTCTTAAAGGATCTAACGACGCTATAGGAGTTGAAAACTACAGGAAAGTAGCAATGGACAGAGAGAGAGATGGAAGGACGTGTGTATTACAGCAATGAGCCTGAACGGCGCCTCTGATAAGTTGAGAAAAAAAAAAAATAATAATACTATTAAATGCATTTTTTTTTTTTTTTATTCGCTTTCATTGTACAGGACTTGTTCGAGAGAACACTATATTTTACGGACGGCTTTTTATCCGCTGCCAGATTTAACGGTATAAATATTTGTACAAAATATAGGTTCCGGTGTAACCCCAAGCGGTATACGGTAACGTAGTACATAATATGTGCTGAGGAACACGTATTATGTTTGCATACAGATTACAGCCGAATGCATTGCATATCGTATACAAATCATTCATACACATCGTACATGCCATATTACATTAAACAATTCATCACAGTAATAATATAATACGTTATACTTTAAATATATTGTGCGGACGATATTATTGTCGATGATGAATGCCAATGTGTGTTCATTGAATACACGACTCTGAGAGAGCGTCCATGACTATTTGTGAATATTTATCGTACATCTGGAATTTCGGACTCGTACATAGGACAAACCAGACGAATACGTTATTTCGCTACAAAGTCGACCATCTAATATTTATCGTATTCATTATATGGGGCAATATTAAGTAACGAAAGATGATATCATGTCGGCGCTTACAAATTTTAACGAAAACCTCGTAGGTATTAACATTATAATTTCTCATTATTCTTATCGACCCAGCACAAACGTACAAAACAAAAATTAATAAAATTACAGACGGCAGCATTTACGAATCCTAAAACCAAGACGTATGGAGATTTTATACAGATATTTCAGTCATAATATTGTTAATTTAATTACAAAAAATTTAGTTTAGTCAAGTTAAAAGTCATTGCATAGTCTAGTCTATTATCAATCTGTATCTGTGGGTAACGCGAAAAAATAACCCAAAACATTGTTTACTAAGATACCTATACTATAGGTACTCAACTTTAGATAACTTCCACAGAACTGAAATCTATTTTTTCTTTTTATTTAATAGTTTTCAATTAAATAACAATTATACAGTGTCACGTATAAATTTCAGCGGCAAATCGAGATTCCCCGCTAATCAAGTAGCTGGCCGATACACATTTGATAAATACATCTTGTGATAAGACCGTAAATAGTAAAAATAAAAATAATAAATAATATTAAATAGGATATATAAAATTAGTATAAAAACGTATTAGGACACATTTTACGCATAAATTAGGATGTAATATGATACCCGAAATTTTACCTTTACCTATATTATTTAACTAATATTAAAAATTATTAAACTATATACCTACATATTTTAATGTTGAATTACTTGTAGAATTAATTACGCATATATATATATATATATATACCTACAACTAAAATTTAATTAAATATTTATTACATTTTAGTAGGTACATTAATTCTCTGGTTTTTTTTCTCGAGATTGTTTTTTCTCGGGTTTATATTTTCGGCGTCTAAATTTCTAAAATTCCGGGGTTATTTTTTAGGGGATTCGTATTTGTGTACTATGTACGTATATTTTTATGAAGGAAATTATGGCCAAAAAAAAAAAAACGTTGTCATGTCTATAAATAGTTAATCGATAATTATTGATAATAATAATGCATAGTGAAATGAACAATATTATGTGTTCCGGTATCCCGTGTCAAATCACGAACGTCAATATAATTTCAAGAATTATACGTGCACGTAAATATGGTGGTACTTATAATACGATAGGTAGTGTTAGGTATAAATAACTAAATATTTTTCTAGATAAAAATAAGAAATTACACGAATAAAATTATCCAGATAAAGATAGAAGATGAACTAAGATATCTAGATGAAAAAATTTTTTTTAATATCCAAAACTTTTTGTCTAATATTATTAAAATAAATAAATATTTAAGTAAATACATTATATATTATAATTTATAAATAATAAATAATCTATTAATTTATTTTGCATATAAGTGCATATACTGGGGAAAACGGGAAATTTGGAGAATTTTACATATTTAAGCATATTTCGTAAGAAAATTGTTTTAAATAATCTTTTCTCATTATTCTTCAATTTTATTTATATATAAGTACGAAGTATATAAAATAACATCTTATATAGAAAAAAAAATTATAAAAATAGTGTATATTGTTATTGTATTGTGTTGTAATTCATGATTTCATTACATTTTAACCAAAAACTCATATTCAGTTTTTAACATTTGACAATAATAAGTAGTACATATGCAATTATTAAACTACTCTTATTTGCATTAATTTTTTTGTTATATTATATTCGATGGTTTTGTGCATTTAAATTATAAAAATACAATTGTTGAAAAAAATTATTTCGGTATATTATAATATCGATTCTCCTCCATATTTTAGTAGTTCCGCTACCATGTTGTTTTCTCTAGGCTATTTGTTGTTTTTTTAATTTAATTATGACGGTATTGATTTCCCGTTTTGTTGGAGTTTCAGTAAAAGGTTCCGTCGTACTATATTGTATATATATTTCTTCTGTTAAGAATGTTGGTTGTGTTTTATTTAGCAGGTTTTCAAAGTGATTTTTAAATTTTTCCTCAGAGTTTGCAGGGGTAAATTCAGGACCGCGGCCGAGAGATACGTTATCCCCGAGATTGTTTAACTTAAAAATCGAGAAAACTATACGGGATTCTTATGAAGACCGAAGAATGAAAGTAATTGGTGAAGAAACTGTTTTGGAATATGCGGATGATATAATTATTTTAGGGAATTCACGAGAGGAAGTCTCACATTCGCTCTTACATTAATCGTAGTTCGTAAAAACATGGGGATGGGATTATGTATTAATGAAGAAAATACTAAATTTATGATCGCATTCAGAAGAAATACATATTAATCTAATCCGAAAGTGGAATATACGAGTTTTGAACAGGTAGATAATTTTAAATACTCGAGTGTTACAGCTGCAACAACACGTATAAAGAAATAAATATCGAACGGAAATAAATGTTATTTCAGCATAAACAAGTGTATTAAAGTCGAGACTATTATCAAGAAAATCCCTTTTAGTGTTTAATACAGTTACTTTATGTATAAGCTACCTCAGACCAATAGTACCCTATACATTCCATGACATAAGAAGATAATAGAATGCTTGCTATATGGGGAAGGAAAAATCTCAAGATACTTCTATGGGCCGGTGTCGAACACAATGATATAGGAATACACGAAAAAATACGTAATAAAAAACTTCTATATACGGGAAACCCAATATACTCACAATATATACAAAATGTAAGTGTAAATGAGTGGTTGGGACATGTGTGAAGAGCCAATAATGGGGATGTAATAAAAAATGTTCTGACAGAAAATGTTCTGACAAGAAATGACCACTTTCCAGACCAATAATTAGGTGGAAAGACACGGTAAAAAAATGATATGATATTGATAAATGAAAATACAGCAGTAGACTTGATTTTGGATAGAGAGGCTTACTCGTGGAATCGCAAGTCCTCAAGGTCCTAACCGTCAAACTGTTGAAGAAGAAGAATGTAGGTATATATATATATAGTTATATTTAATTATTTTTCCATTTTTTTTTTTCTGAGTTAAAGGTTTATATTTATTTTCAATAACAGCATATTTTGATCAAAAATGAAATTTTTTTTGCATATTTTTTGAAAAAATTATCTATAAAAATTATCTAAATAAATTATATTGGTAAAATGATTATATAAGATGAAGTTTTTAGATAACTAACCATTACTTATTTAGATAACGTAAAAGCTTATTAAACAATTACCTAATTAAGTTCCAACACTGATCGTGGATAGGTATATTAATTTATCTACTGTAACATTTCAAAATTCCTTGGAATAACCATCATAAATATTCATAATGTTTAGAGATTTTATTTTTATCGAAATTATTCTAATGTAATTCTATGAACTTGGAAAATTTTCTTTTGCTGTTTGAGTTTAGTTAAATTTGATTTTAATTTTTATCTGTGAAATTACTTATAAAAACTTAATTAAAAAAAAAAAAATTTTCAATAAATTACTTAATTAAAATTAGCCTAACTTTTAATTTAATTCTTTACTCATTAATGTCTAGCCTTCAACTTTATTTAATGTCCCATGTAGTCATTTTTTGATATATTTTTTAATTTAAGATTTTAAAGTTATTTTAACTCAGACAACCCCCAACAAATTTAAGATATATTTATAATCATTCAAAAATAGGCATGCTGACATTCTTTTATATGTTAAACTAAATAAAAAATATGAATGTAATTTTAGTTCAGTTAATAGTGATCTACAACTCTTCAGTTAATAATTTTTTGTTAAAAATTAATAAATGAAAATATAACATATATAAAAACCGAACTTATTTAATTAAAAGTTTAAATTTCAATTGTCCCAAAATGTGGTAGAATTGCGTATTAATACTGAATTGTATGTAATGCATTGATTTCTAAACGAGTAAAATATTTATATTTTTCTAATGTATTATTTATTTATATATTAAATTAATATCAAGTCGGCTTTAAGTTATAAATATAATTAAAAAAAATAATTAAATAGTCTAATGTTAGATTTATTTGTTTTTCTCTTTGATTTTTGGGAGTCGTATTGAAAATTCAATAATATATATTATATTTCTTCGTCTTCTTCGTCCTCTGTTTGAACTATTAATATAGGTATATATATATATATATTTATAAATATATTTTCATAGTGTATTTTTGTCGTTATCACTTTTATTATTGTATAATCACGATAGATATTTACCAAAACATGAAAAATAATTTTTAAATGGTTAAAAACTGTTCAAAACAACATAATATTATAATAACATACAGTAAAACTTATTGTATAATTCGTAAACGATAGGATTTCAGAGAAGTTTAAAAATTATTTACCGACTATTTAATTCGTCAATAGAAGTTAGTTATGAAAATAATATATTACATTACATTTTGTAATAGATATTGAAACTCTAAATTGTTTTTAAAATGCCTTTTGGATAGAATTACAGATAAACATGATATATATTTACCACTATAAATATCATTATTGTCACATATTTATTACGCTTAATGTTTGTCAACGTGTTAGAAAGTTGAAAAATAATTATAAAGTGACAAGTCAATCTTTTAAGGTGTTTTTTTTTTTTTAAAAAAAAGTGAAGTTATTCCAGTATTTTATGCGGACTTTGATATTTCGAATTACATTCAAGGTTGTATAAACATCAAAGTCCGATAAAAGGGTGCGGAATGGTAGCAAGAGTACGGATTAGTTGCCTACGGCTTAATCAAATTAAATAAAAACTGTAATTTAATGAAAAAAAAAAAATAATATATATAAATATATTTATCGAAAAACATTGATGTCATTTTAACAAACTATTTGAAGAAGAAAAAACTACAATATTTATTTTTTTTTTTAGATTTTTATGATATATATTATATACCGATATCTCAGTTGAATTACGAAAAATAAATACTCATATTTGATAAGTACTAGATTCGAGGGTAGGAAATAATGAAACATAAAAAATCGTAATATTAAAAATTGGATATTTAAAATAAAATTATACATATACCAGATAATTATAACGTAATCTATAACCATTATAATATTATAACTTTACTGCGTTAACAGTGATTGAAACGTAAGAACTATAATCTCTAAAATAGTGGTTATCATTTTCAGTCATCGATATAATTTGATTGCTAAGGCTAAAGGTAAATTAAATGGGAATTTTAAAAATTAAAAATATATACCAGTTTATAGCATAATATATATATATTTAAATGAATATTATCATTTAAAAACGGGATTATAGTATATATATATATTAATAAAGAAAATAGGTACTTACACGAAATTTGTAAAAAAAAAATATTCTATATCATAAGAAAAAAGCTAAGTATTTCAGATTTAATCATAAAAACGATCAAGTCTAATTTAAATCCAATAAAGGAAGCGAATTTTCAATGCAAACAAAATCGTTTTTTTTTTTTATTTATTTAATATTTGGCTATACAATTAGTTTCATAATATAATCGTAGAATGTTTAAAATATTTAATTTTACGTTTTTATCCAGATGGACGTAAAAATCCAATATAGGTCCTTTAAACTTTTCTTGTGGTAATTAAATTTTTTCAATAAACCTTTTTTTATATAATAATAATAATAATAACAATTAACTTATCATTTACAAGTATATCATGGTTAAAAAAGTACATTGTAAGTTTACAGCTGTTTTTCAAAGTGTACGTTCAAAAAATAAAATTCATTATTGACTATAAACATTTATACTTTTCTATAATATCTACATTTGAATAATTATAATTTAAAAAAAGTATAATATGCAATTTAATGTAAATATACAAGTATATGCATATATCTTTATTATTTTATATTATAATTCCGGAACAAAATAGGTTGCAATATGGTTTTCTGTTTGGGTAGTAATATTATATACTGTTATAACCTGGATCTCTAAGTTATGCATGAATATTGTTTTTACTTCATACTTTAATGAATATAACTCAATTTAATTTATAGAATACACTTTTATTTATATATGAGTAAAACACATGCTGTAACGTACATGGTATATAGGACACAGTGATATTAATAATAAGTAAAAATGTATATAATAATATATCACACACACAATCTCAGTGTGGGCAACATAAATAAATAAGAAATATAATATTGTGATATTATAACATATACAAATTTGTTTAAACTATGTTAACGTTACAAATTATTTTGATGTTAGATTTAATTATAAAATTGACCAAAACAAAAAAACAAAAAATCCTTTTAAGTAGTTTTGTAATGGTAACGTTATTAATAGTCCTAAGTATTCCAAAGAGCAACATATAGTTTCTAATAGGTTTATTTTTAGGAATTTTAATTATTTTTAAGAGGTTTTTGTATAAGCATAAGTAAATTTCAAAATACTTTCTGGGGACTTAAGGACCTTTGTGGAATATGCCTAGTGTATATAGTACTTAAACTCAGCAAATATATTAAATTATTATGTAATGCCTAGGTATATATTATATGATGTCATTTTCTTCTAAAACCATAATTATTTTTCCTTCGGGTAGCTGCTGTTTTTATCTAAATTATGTTTCCCTCCAAATCCGTTAAAATTAATTAGTTTGATGTATACATATAGGTAATATTAAGTACCGGTGAGCTAAACAACTCAAGTTTAAAACACCGGAATGCAATTATTACTACAGTCGGTAATCGATAATAATTGTAAAACAAAATTGAATACTTTTTGGAGATATATTATTTTTATAAAAAAAAAAAAACGATATTTACGGAATAATATATTGACCCGTTATAATAAATATATACGTTAACTACTTAAGTTGTATGTTATCAACGTTGCTAATTATCTAGATAACATAATATGTACACAATATTTAAATCCAAAGTTTTAAGCTTATTTAAATAAATTATTATTATTAATACAAAATAAATATATGACGTCGAAAAAAATGTTGTTTTGAACATCCGAAAAGTCATAATACGTATTATATATAAGTATAAAACGTATCATAAATGTGAAAAATACAATTTTTTGATTGTATTCTGTTTTGTTTTACTATCTATTTACCAGATATTTCATCATTATTCTAATATCTAAAAGGATCTATGTACTAAATATAAGTTTTAAAACTTTTTAAAATTCACCTCATTAATACGTTAAACAAATGTGTTAAAATTTGAACTGTTACGTACCCCTCACTTAGAAAATAGAGGATTAAAATTTGTATATTTCAATCTGATATTGGTCATCTATATATAAAAATGTATTTTTCTCGTTGATATATTTCAGTTCAATATATAATATATATATATATATATATACGATTCAATATTGTTATCTGTATCTCGGAGAATATATTTTTTGTTAATTCCAACACTGATTGTTATGCACTTTTTATATTCGAAATATTAATTTATTTTTCGTATTATTCGTTCGTTTCAATTTACTTTGTACACAGTTAAAAAGAACATAACCGAAAAAAAAATGTATATAAAAATACATTTCAGATATACTTTCACCGTATACATCGTATATAAGTCGGATAAAAGGACATAATAGTATTCATCTGTCAGATGTGGTGAAGATTTGGTTTTTTTTTTCGCTAGCATAAACTGCACAGACCGTTTGCACATTCATGCGTTTAAACGCGATTTTTGGACACAGGATTTGTAAAATAACCCAGCGTGGTGCATAATGGTCCGGCTTTTAAACCTCATCCACCGTGAACGGCATATTATACAAAAAAATCTTCCGGATAACGTCTTGTGTTGCTAATTTATTTCCATTTATCTTTTACATATAAAAATGTATAGTGCATACAATGGTATGCATAAATCGTAGTTTGTACTAAAGTTAAGTGGGAAAACGTAAACGTTTCAAATGCATCCGCCGTCATAAAAACAAAGAAATAATACAAAATAAATTAAATCGTTCAAGTACGTCTGCAAGCTATTGCAATTATGGAGCCACCATAGTGAGCTATTGAAATAATTATAAATACATAGTCTTGGAATGAAAAAAATTACACTATATATAAAAATAATTTCAATCTATTTCATACACATTTAAATTAGTTTGGTTTAATCGGTAGTTTTATTGTATACATTTAAGAAAATGATATAAAACTGACTTCTCTCTAGTGTACCTCTATACCGTCTACATCTTAGAGTCTAAAATGTTGTCTACAAAATTTACATTTACTCATATTTTGCTTATTACAAAAAAAAAAAAAAAAAAAAAAGAAGGTTATCAAATTTTTAGGACTAAATCTTTAAATTAAAAATGGCCTAGCAGAAGATAAAATTGGCCGGTTCCAATTTGTTTATATATCCCTATTTATAAATTACATATTACAAATTTTAAATACAAAATCTCTTGTTTATATTATATAGATAATTTTAATATTTATCAGTTTTAGCAACATTAGAAGTGCAATACTAGTAAAATTTATATAGTTGTGTAATAATTTTCATAGGTACCAAGTTTTGAAAAGTCACTGTGACTCTTATTCAAGATATATATAATAAAGACACTTTAAATTTATAATTACTTTTATATTCTACATTTTTTAATAACAGATCTAATGTAATGTAAACGGTTAGAAAAGATAAAAAAACTACGGTAGTTTTTAATACATTCATTAAAGGCTCGACATATTTTGTTGTTTTATTATTATCTAAAAATTAAATACAAAATGTAATTGTTTTACAATTTTTAAATTATAATTTTCCATGTTGGGATAAGACTAGTCTTAAAAATTACATAAATGTTAAATATTTTGTCTACCCAAGGGTAGAAAATATGTTGAGATGGTTGGTACTGTCTATTTGATATTTATATATCTTAGAATCTGGGAGGTATTTTCTAATTTATTTTTATTTTTAATTGCTAATTAGAAAATTTTAACTTTTAACTAATTTATGTTACTTTTTTTTTAAAGTGAAATTTTAACTTATAAAAATAACAAAAACATATTAGGAACTTATAACTTAACTTAATTGATATTATCTTATACTTATATAACTTAATAAACTAAAAATATATATATTACTTGCTCATCATCAGTGCCAAGTATATAAAATCTAAGTAACTTTATTAACTGTATGATTAGAGTTAGAACAGGGTGAATCTAATTATTTAAAAATGAATTAAATAGGTATTAAAGTTGAAATCAAAATTCATGATATTCATGTTAAAAATATTGATTTAGGAATATACATATCCTTCTTCGGCAATCTTTGTTTTTTCTTCAATACAATTTAACAAAATAAGTACAGTATTTTAAATGTTTGAATTCGGTTGAAAAAACTATATTCGTAGTCAATTTTTGTGAAATAATCACGTAAACTTTAATTTTTTTTAATCGAAAAATATACAAAAATATTTCTTTATGATTTTCAGGGTTATACCATATAATTTTATCATTAATTAAATAATAATTAATTTTAAAATGAAATATCAATCCAAAAATTCATAAACATAATATAGGCGAGTTTTCTCATTTCGAATGTTCATAGGAAAAGATATTAGAAAAGTACATAGCAAGGAAAAGAAAATTGTGTATTGTATGTAATAATCTAGAGAAGGCATTTGATACGGTTCCAAAAGAGATTTTGAAGTGTATATTAATGAAGAAATGACTGGTGAAAGTATATGTGAACGTTATTGAAGACATATATGAAGGGGTGAATACAAGAGTAAGGAGTCTGTATGAAGAAACTGATGATTTTAGGGTGAGAATGGGAGTCCACCAGAATTCGGTTTTGATTCTTTGCTTATTTTTCTTAGTAATGGATGAAATAACAAAGGATATACAGGGTGAGTTATCATAGTGAATGCTGTTTGCAGATGATATAGTGTTGATAGGAAAGATCCCTGAGAAAGTGAATGGTAGGATTAAGAAGTGGAGGGAAGCACTTAATTAAAGGATTCAGGATTACTAGGGGTAAAACAGAGTATATTGAATATGATTTCAGTGAAAGGGAACACGGAGAAAATTGGGTAAGACAAGAAATGAAGTTGCGTGGGAATGTAGTGGGAGAGGTTGGGAGGTTTAAGCATTTAGGGTCCATTATACAGAAAGATAAAGACTTCGAAGAAGATATGAAACATAGGATGAAGTGCGAAGAAACATCAGGTGTTTTGTGTGACAAAATAATCCCAATTAGGTTAAAAAGTAAAATATAAAAGACAGCGTGATGAGGCCTGTAATGATGTATGGAACAGTATGTTGGGCAGTGGATAGGAAGATATAACTGATAATGTTGTAGCAGAGATGAGAATGTTAATGTTAATGTGGATGAGTGTAGTGACTAGAGAAGGCAAAATAAGGAATGAGTATATAAGAATTTATTAAGATGGTTCAGGCATGTATTATGGAGTAATTAGTAAATTAGTAAAGGAAATGTATGTTGATGGAAAACCGAAAGTCCGAAAGGAGATGGTGGATGTGAAGTTGAGTGATATGAGGAAGGTGGAGGTAAAAGAAGGAGATGCGGGAGAAAGAGTTAAGTGGAAGTGAATGACTAAGATTGGCCGAGCCCAAATTCCTATTTTTCAGTGTATTATTATTTTAAAAACTCGTATCGTTTATCAAACTGATAAAATTCATGAACGAATACATAAACATCTAGCTATACGTAATACATATCCAGAGAAAAGTTATCGCTATTATTATTTAAATTATAAAACACTGAGCTCATATATTATAGATTAATCATGATATAACTTTGTTCATAGTATAGATCTATTGTACTGTTATTGTTTAAAACTGACCATAAAGGTCAATTAGTTTTTGCAACAGATACACTGTGAACATTCGATTTAAGAGTATGTTAATTTGAAGCGAAGCCTTAATCGACGAACTTTTAAAAGTTCAACGGGCTAATTTTTATTCAACTGGGTATTGATCTAAAAAAAAAAAAACATGAGAAGGTAATAGGAATTTAAATTCATCTCTATAGCTCTATTAAGCCCGGATTTCAAATATAAAAAGTTTTTAAAAAGTGAAATCGAATCGTAAATAATGGCCATATAAACAAACTGTAATTATAATTAATATAATAGTATTAAGACGTGATTGATTTACTGGTCAATTCTATGTAAATGCACGTACAATTTATTTCTAGAATTTATTTTGTAATTGTAGTCATTTTTCAATCTGTACACGAAATTGCAATAAAAAAAAACGTAAGAAACGACACAATACACTGTTTTAAAAACCATATTCACACCAACATTGCTGTTTTGTATATTTGTGGGCTGTCAATGTTTATAATCTAAGTATTTAGGGTATAAGTCTGGACCTGTTTTTAATTGTGATTTAATCTTTATTTATATTCTTACTTAATGGATATAATGCCACTTATAAAGATCCTATTTCACTTGAATTGTGAAAAAAAAAAGATTATGGGCTTATAAACAATTGAAATTATAGGCGGTCACTTTTTAATCCGTATAGAAAGCCATCGGCAAAATATTAAGACGGTAAATTCATTAATTTTATATTTTCTTATAATTAGCAAAGAAAAAACATTTTAGGTTTTTAAACATAAAATATCCCCGTTGAGTGCGTTCGTCCGTCCGTTTATCCAACTATCCGTCTGTCTAACCATAGTTACTAGTAAATAGTGACGATTGATGTTTTGGTTACAATGGATTTAGATATAGTTATTAGTATTTTTATATTTTCATTTAAAATACATTTAGAAACCGGAAATTTAGAACGCCCTCAAAGTGGAATTCCCTAATTCATTTTTTTAATAATGTTATATAATGTATAAAAACATTGTACCTATATTATTTTAGTAAACAATATACACTATTAATTTTAGATAAACTTAATTTATTTTTCATGATTTTAAATAGATAAAACTACGTCGTTTAATAACTATAAATACTGAATTTTATAAAATCATTTTAAATTTGGTTATTAGTTGTTAAATTATTGCCAATAATATTCGATTATTAATTGTCATTATGCAGAATATACATCCAAATGCAATGCATTTCGTTAGCGATAATAGCTTTGTAATTAATATAATGAATCATTAAAATGTCGAGAAATAATGAACAGAAATACATAAATGACGTGTGTTAGATAAATATATTAACAGCATTCATGTTCATTATTATTTTGTAAAATTCTCTCGCTATATTTTTATTGGTCATATGGGCCGTGAGCGTTGCGGTTATCTGTTGAGTTTAGTGTCTGCTACTTAATAGTTTTATCGTTGAGAACTGAAAGTAATAACATCGATCAATCACGACCAAGCATGTGACTTTTTCCCAAGTCTATACTATATTACTACAGTAACTAACTAATATTACCGAATAACTTTAAAATCAAAAACGACGACACTTTATTCCGAAGATTATTTTTTCTAATAAGTATATTCGATGAATAATAAATTATCTGGCGAATAAACGGATGGTTATAAAAAAAAAATAATAATAAAAATAATTTGAAATAATAGATACAGTAATCACTGAAGTATTAGAGTATTTCTCAATACACGTAGAATGATTTATGACTGTGTTCTTTTTCCAAACTCACATAGTATGTTATTCAATGTGACATTGAATGTTTGTTGATATCACATTGGAATCTGAGTGGACCACGGAGGTTATTGATTTTACACAGATTTTTGATTTCCCGTGAGCAACTTTTCGACCAGAATGAGTTTTGGAGCATGTATGTTAAAAATTAAAAATCGGTTTTAGTCGGTAATTTGAAGTGGTGATTTTTTTTGTACTTTCCCAGTAGTTTGTTTAAGCGTAAAGAAAAAGTACTCTCTGTATGGTGACGTATGCAGTGTGGTGTATTTTATAAATGTATGGAAAATAACAAATGCGATCGTACTGGCAACCAGATATATATTATTGTGATTTACTATTTCAAAGTCAATGATATTTTAATTTAATTTTAATAATATTAAAAATTATATGCGAACTTCGCTCGGAGTCTTTGTACTGAACATTATTGATTGATCTTTTCTTTCAAACACAATACATTCACCAAAATTGTCCTGCCCTGTGAGTGAAGTGCATCCATTCGTATACTGACACCCGACAGAAGAAGCACTTCCACCTCCCATTGACAGAATTTTTTTAAAAATTTAAAATTTATACCAATGATATTTATCAGTGTTTAAAACGAAATGAATTTCGTCATATTTTCGTCAAGTTGAACATGTTTTAAGTCATATTTAAAAAGAAAAAAAATAGTCATGATTGTAACATATTTTTGTTGTAGTTATAGGTTTCTCGTAGCAAATTAATGTTATATATTCAACGTGTATGGAAAAATTAATTTTAAATCGACGTCGAATTCATATAATATTTATAATTTAAACAAAACTAAGAGAGGTTATGAACATATTATTACTGCGTGAAGATTATTTAATATTGATATAAACGTGTATATATATATAAAGTGAGTGAGTGAGTGAGTGGAAGGTACTCTGAACACAATATAATGTGTACGCGAGTCCTCTGGGTATACTAAAATCGAAATTCTGAAACTCTGTACACAATATGTTGAAATAAAATATACGTCATATAACAGCTAAATATACACAAATAATGAATATAAAAAAAATTTGAATTAAATTAGAAAAAACTTTTATTAAATTACAAACATGTAACGTATACATAGCAGATTTAAGTATGTATATATAAGATCAATGCTGGGTTCAAGTTATTCTATTATATCAAACTCATTAAGTTTAATAGTAAATTATAGGTAAAATAAACAATTTAATTGAATGTTCTACGGAAGCGGAAGGAATTTTACTTGGTTAAATTTAGCTTTTGAGTTCTACTTCAACTATTATTAAGTTTAATTATTTTCAATAAGTATATCAAAATAGATATCAAATAAGATATAATTAAATATTATACATAATAACTACCTATATACCCTAATTAAATTTTACCTTTTAAATTAAAAAAAAAAATTATTTATCTACCAATGAAAGCCATCCAGATACTGAAAATGGTAGAAATTTGTCCATTATCTCTTTGGTTTTCAAACCGGACAGTGTACATATATAAGGGTGATAGTTAGGGAACTGCTATATTGGGATATTGCTCTAATGCGCCACTTCAAACTTTATATGCAATGTGTTTATAAAAAATTTTAGAGGTGACTTTAAAATTGTTTTTTTTTTGTTTATCAATAAATTATCAACACAATTATTAATAAGGTTGACTAGACCCCGTGAATAATTCATAAACCAAAAAAAAACTATTTTTTTAGAAGCCTTTAGCATTAGAGGACGGCAAATAATTACATAAAGAAAAAGATAATAATTAAATTCGTAAAACGATTCAGGGAAAAATTTAATTAAACTAATTAGTGTGAATTATCTTAAGAAAAAAAGAAATTCGGTATCCATGACAACTTTATATTTGTCATTTTCCCATTTATAAAAAAGTTGGGTATCAAAAATGTTCTTTAAACTGCAAAATTCCTGCTCGACTACACAAAAAGTATATACAGAAATAAAAAGAAATTAAATTTTTAAAACTATTTATACCTCAAAATTCCAATATAGTACTAAATTACATATTTATACGGTGTAAATTTCAAGATTTAAGAATTGTAGTTTTTGAAACTATGAAGAAATAACAAATTTTTTAATAGATGGAATCGTATTTTTTATCTTATTTTTCTGCAATTTTAAAAATGGCATCTTTAAAGTACCAACTACATAGTTTTCTATTGGAAATTGAGTACACATATACCAATTGTATTAAATTTTCTGATCGTAAATTTGTTAACAGGAAAATAAAACTAAAACATAATTTGTAAATCACTAACTCCACTCCACTTAGTATCACAACATTTTAAAATCAACTCATCACTCGCTTCGTTCAAACTTTTAAAACCGAATAAATTGTGTTTGATATGTATATTAACTGCAGTATTTTTTACTTAAAATGTCATTTTATCCAGAAAATAACTCATTAAATTCGTTTAACTATTATCACTTTATGTATTTTATACATGTTGTAGGCTAATCAGTTAAATATTTAATATTAGACTTGGTCAGTATTTACATATTATTCAGTATTCACACTTTTATAATAGTTACTTATTATTATAAAATATGTTTTATTATAATACACTCGTATATTAATGTTCATTTTTGTAAAACAAAGTTTAAAATATAAAATATATATCTACCTAATGGGTTTGAAAAATACGTTTGTGTATCTATCACGGCACCAGGGTGATAACATCACATTTTTATCGATAAATAGGTATCTATTCTAATATACATCTTCAATATTTTAAAATGTATTCTGTCAAATAATATGACAGTATATTGATATGTACAATAATCAATATGATAAATAGATCATGATATATTATGTATTATATTACATACCTACTATAACAATAAATATACGAATACGCGTAAAAGTTTCAAAAACCAAAAAAAAAAACTGAATTAAAGGTTTAAGTAAGTATCCACGTGTCTTGAACATGATAAAAAAAAAATGAAAATCAAGAAACCGAGTATTTCAAACTGTAAATCGGGGTAGGGACGTAGGTATACTTCAACTGAAAACTCCTACTTAAAATAAAAAAAAACCCTCGTCTCTTTATGTCAGACATATAATTTATTCAGGACTCGCAGTCTAGAATATTGTAGTATATATACATTTTATTATTTTAAGTCGAGAAATCTTTTTATACCTTTTTGGACAACCCGTTAAAAGAGTTTTACACGTCGCTTACAGATGTATTATTAAATTGCCGAAAAAAAATACATATTTATATAAAATCGTAAATTGTAAACTCATTTACATAAATAAATACCTACGTTATAAATATTCATAATACATGTTATTATAATGTTAAGTATGGATGGAAAATTTGACCGTATAATAAGGTTAATTATCGCATTGTCAATATTCGTGTCTTTAAATAAAATATTGGGATAAAATGAAATCGGTTAATCCAATAAAAAAAAAAAAAAAGGGTTTTTTATTTATTTTTATTTTTATTGAAACAGATATTTTTATAAAAATGATCAACACATATATCTATAGGCAGACGAATAAAATACATAAATTTCGAATAATCTAAACTTCAATACATACTTTAAAGCACATAATTAAATAATATAATACAGGTATATAGTATAACTTTCGATGAGAACGAGTGATATAATGGTCTGTCTAAATGGCATCTCACGAAGATTTCACAAACGAATTACATTTGTTCTGTTCAATTTTTTAAAGTTGTTTCTTGTAATAATATTACTAGAACCCTGAGCTACAAAAATCCTTATATTTTATATTTCATTGAATTTTTTTACAACTAAAAATAAAAATGTTAATATTTTATTAAATGTTTTTTTTTTTTTTTTTTTAGAATATATAAAAAATTCTAATATATGAATATATATTAATAAATATGAAATGGCTATATTCTAATATAGCCATTTTAAAAATTAATTTAAAAAAAATGTTGGCGTTAAAAATGTTTATTAATATTAAGTCGTCTTTTTTCTACAGTTTTTTGAATTTACTAAAATTTAAATTATATTTCATTAATGATAAATAAAGCCTCTCGGTACTAAAAGAAAACATAATTAATTTTTTCCATGAACAAAATATCGTTCTTAGTATCATAATATTTCTATCAATTGAATCATATTATCAATTTTTAGATTATTATCATTTTTATAACGTTGTAATATTGATTAGCAAGAAATAAATTTTAATTTTAACAAACTTTAATGATTGTTTAAAAATTAATGGTGTAACCTAATTAAAAGTTTTAAACACTGAAAGTTTTTATTTTAAATTAATTTATAATATGCATTTCGGTAGTCGACTCTAAATGGTACTCTATACATAGAAATTTTCAATTTTTCCAGTAGTTTTCTCAGGGAAGAAGAAATAGTGTAATTTCTGAGTTATTTTAATTTAACAAAGTGTGTATCTGGTTAAAATTAAATTTTTTTGATTGAATTGAAATAACATAATATAATATGTAGATATATTACACCAAGCTCCGCTCAGAATCATAGTAAATGGAATCATGGTAAACCACAATCCCCTGAAAATACTAGAGTTTGCAGACGATCTTATAATCTTAGGGGTTTCTCTATATGATACAGCGAGAGCGATTGCAGAACTAGAACAAACAGCAAGACAAATATGTTTAAAAATCAATGTAGATGAAACGAAGTTGATGGAACTGTTAAACAATGAAACGGTGTCAGGTGATATAAAAGCCTGAGTTTATGAGAAATTCGTAGATTTTCAGTATCTTGGTACAATACTGAGTACAAACAATGTTTGGTCACCCAAAATATGGACCAAAATAGAAATAGCTGAAAAAGCTTTCTTACTTCAAGTTCTTCAAGGCAAAGCTCTTTTCAAAATGAACAAAAGTGAGACTGTAAGTAGCAATTATAAGGCCTACACTCATATATGGGTATGATGTAAGAACCTCCAGCAATGCCCTAGAGAGAAGATTGAAGAAATTTTAAAACATAATATGGAGAAGTTTATGCAGTTCGATTGTGGATGTAAAGACAGACCAATGGCGAATAAAGTTCAACCGAAAATCACAAGAAGAAATTAAATTGGCGACAGTCAATAGCTGGAAGAAGAAGAAAATGATAACTTCAGGTAAATTCGTATTTCAAAAATTCCCATGATAATTCTGAAGAGTAGATGCTAAGGATTCTTTGAATTTCTAAAAATTAGAAATATAAAAATATTGTCAGTACAGAAATTACTTTACAAAACAATAATATATTATAATTTTTCATCTTATTTTATTATACTGCCTTTTGGGTGCAAGTTACCAGAATAGTAGTGCAGGAATATCAAATTCTTATTAGCTAATTCCAATGACTTCACTAAATTCATTAAGTTCTCAAATACTAATCATACTATAATATTATCAACTGAAACCCCCTACACCTAACAATATCACAAATTTCAGATAACCACTAAGTCAAAAAATGTGTATACTCATTTATATATACCACATATCAAAACTTAGATTGTATATAAATAATATGAGAACATTTTCCTTGAATATTCGATAGATATGATATTATGCACCAACATTGTTACATAAAATATTCTCTATTGAATTATGAAGTTAAACAAATATAGGTTAATAGATTAATATAAAAATTCATCGTGAAAAAAAATTGTGATAATAATTTCATTCTATTCTAAAGAATTCTTTAAAAATATTCATCCTACATACTGAATATTAATAAGTAAAAGGGATTTAAAACGTATACCGTATTAAAACTTTAAATGTTTAAAAAGATAATAATCGTTCAACTTGACTTTTAAGTTAGAAATGTAGTGTAATAAAGATTATACAATTCTCATTAAAAACTAACATTACACGTTAATTTATTTTTACGGGAAATACTCAAATATAATATTATAAACGATGATAATTCCAAGTACATATATCATAAACAATAATATCCCACATAGCATTTGAAAAATAATAATATTTTCAAAATAATCTCATACAATATAAAATTCAAACTTTTCTAACAGTTTTTTCCATGAAAGAAACCTCTTATAATTTTATTTAATTCCCCGACACGTTTTCGCAATCACTCGACGCGTATTCCTTTAGCATTACTGTTTTCAAACTATTCTCCAGTCGTTTTCAGATTTTTACGCTTTTCGTTCGTCCGCGTTTTCGATTTTTCTACGAGTTTTCGACGCCGGAAATAAAAACGCGTTTCTGGACTCGCCGTCCGTTAGTCTATCACTTAACATTTTCCCGTGCCGTCGTATTAACGCCTCAAACTTCCGAAATCGGCTTTTGTCACTTTTTCCAATGTTTTTTGACACATACGGATGTCTTAACGCACAATCGAACATTTGTTTTTTATCCCTCGTCTTGTCCGACGGGGTTGTTCTTTCCGAATATACGCTTAAAAAATGTACTATCTGGATATGGGTCTATTTACTCAGATGATTTCTTATAAATATTCGAGAATAGTAAGTTTCATCAATTTTCGGATTACTTATTTTGTCAACCTATTCGTTGGAATCACGTTAGGGGTGAACAACTTTGGAGGTATCTTCTAGAAAGTGAACACAAGAATATTTTTAAAACTAATTAATTAACAATATTATTTCCGATAAAATATATAAACTGAGGTATGCGAATTGCACTCCAATGTAATTCTATTAATGAGGTGTTGTACTCAAAAAAAGTTAAGCTCAAACCGAGTTCCAAATTGAAGGTTTCCCACTCGTAAATTTCACTTACAAAGAGTTGCATCCAAGCTAGTTGATGATGATGATAACAAAAAAATATTTTAGACAAATTTATGTTGAAATGTTTGAGTGTGATTAACAATAGGAAACATGCCGCCGAATGTAATCTTATGTAGATATTTTTGAAATATACTAAAATAGTTTGTGAAAAAATATTTTCAAGGCATTTATACAACTAAAAAGACTGTAATTAAATTCATAATTCATGTAATTATTTTATTAATTATACAAACTAAAGACATATAATAATAATTTTTTCTTGTGGGGAGAGGGAGTCATAAGGGTATTTTGGGGGTTCACCCCTCTTATACTCTTATATGATTTTTAGTCCCCATGGTATTTTAGAATGAAGGGGTTATTCCAACAGAAGTTGTAAATAATATTAAGAAATTGTGACGGAAAAAGTTAATATGAGTAAACAAAAACAGAAATAATAGAATAAAAATCATTGAGCCCCCCCCCAAAAAAAAAAAAATAATTATTTGTTCGTAGAATAAGAAAAAGTTATGATAATATATAAGACGTCATATCATTATAATAAATATAAGAAAATACGTATAATTTATAATAATATAAATTACGTAATGTGAAGTCATATATAATATTATTATTATGTAAAAAGTAAGAAAAAATTGAGTTTTTGTTAAATATAATAACGGAAAAAAACTTAAAATAATAGTGAAACTAACCATAGTGTAGATATTTACCACTCACAAGTGCAAATAATATAATATTATTATATTATGTTGTAGACAATCCGGTCGCTGGTATATTTGAAATATTTAAGTGCTTTTATACAAGTAATACTGAGAACTATCTGTATGAACATAAAGCCTCGTAGTGGAAAAAAGTACATTCCAAGTCAAGTGGTCAGAGGTTCAACTGCAGGTTAAGAAATAAAAATTTGTTAAGGATTGTAAATCACTTTGACCCTCTGGGACTAACCCCATCCACCGGCGTCTCCCCTCATTTAGACCGATTTATTTTGAAATTTTTTTAACATGAATTGACGGAAAACGTCTTGAAAATATTAATAGAAAACATTTTTAAAATATTAAACGAAAATATTTTAAAAATATCATCAGAAATAAAATGTGAACTTCTTGGTCAAAAAATATTTTTACAATATTTCAAAATATATTCGTAAATTTTCGTCAATGATCGGAAAATATTTTGAAAATAATATTATTTTCCTGAAAATATTTACAAAATATGTTTTGGTATAATATTACAATAAAAATAAAAACCTATGTATATATACCTATTATATATACCTATATTTATGATGCACAAAATGGCTTTGTTAGAAATATTTACTTTAGCGATTTGATAGTGTTTTTTTTTTTTTTTTTTTTTTTTTAATAATAGAAAATTGAAACTTTAAAAAACAATATAATATTGTATCCTATTTCTAATCTAGACAGGTATGGGTTGTAAAAAGTAGACATTTTCGAAAAAACCCTAGTGACTTTGGTAGGTTTTTAGAGTCTCTCTTAATTTTGGATGGTGACAGAAGGGAGTTCTGAGGATAGGAGATAGTATAGAAATGAAAATATTATACATTTCATCAGGGAAAATAATACGTAACACTTACATAGAACATACGTGCACGTGGACTGAACGCGTGTAAATTATGTCTTGGAAAATTTCGCGCAGTCGTCCATAACGAATTTTTTTATTGTTTTTTATTTTGCCCTTCTAGTTTGAGGGTTCAATAGAAAACACATATCGTCAATCGAAAATATTCGAAAATTTTCGATTCGCTGTTTTCGCGTATACAAAGAAAACGGTTTCCCTTTATAGTTGTATGTTTATATATTTTTTTATTACTATTTTTTTTTCTTATTTCGTATGTGTTTATTTTTATGTATTTTCAGAGTATCGATAGTTAGGATAAAAATAAAAAGCTATTATATATACATAATAAAATAAGCCATACAATAATACAGTTTTCGGAACAAATTTTTTTTTCTCTACGAGGTCATATGAATATTTTTCATGACCCTAAAATTTTACTTTTTAGAAATATAACATATTATAATATATTATATTGTACAAAATTACTGTGAAAAAAAAATCAAACCAATTTGCGAAAATCGATCCAACTTTTTAAAAATTTCAATTTACGTTTAATAAAAAAATGTAGTATATAATTTTGTATAATAATTGATCACATTATATTATATTGAAATATTGTATTACATCATTATACACAAATCCACTGTTAATATTATTGAAATAAACAATATTATTAAACATGTTATAATTACGCAATAGATATTTTCAAAATAATATTATTCAAATATAATTAATTATTAAATGTCAAATTAACGACATTAAAACGTAATTATTATAATATTATTTTATATATGTTATAATAATATTTTTAAAGTAATATTATTATAATGTAATTAATTAAAAGTTGTTTTAACGACATTAAAACATAACTATTATAATATTATTCTATATATATAATAATAACATAATTATAACATTTTTTAAGTAATATTATTATAATATAATTAATTTAACGTTATTTTAACGACAATAAAACATAACTATTATAATATTATTCTATATATGTTATAATAACACAATTATAACATTATTAAAATAATATTATTTTAATTATGAAATAAAAATATTTTAATAATATTATCATTACGGAAATGCTATCTGGGTACTTATACCGATATTCACTCATAAATAGTTTCAAATTTGAAGTGAATATTTTTTTAAACATATTGATATACCTAACCACCTACACGTATATCGAATAAACGGAGTTTGTAAACTATAACGTTTGAAAATGTAAACTGGTAGACAAGGAAAGAGTATGCCTTCACTGTCTATTTTTAGATAATCTTTCGTCTTTATAGATATACCTATACTCTATTTTTAGATAAAAACTTTAAATAATTATAAATTAACAATCTAAATACTTTCAAAATATCAGTTGTGGTTATGCCTAATGTATGTCTTAAACGTTTAAAACCCCCACTAAGCAGAACTATTTGCAAGAGAGATTTTTCTTTTTCTTTTTTTATAATGTAACGATTAAAAAGAATACAAAAATAAATAAATGTAACATTATGTGTAAAGAAAAATTACATGTCAAAAATACTTTCATTTTCTTGTTCATTTTTCCCAAACACAAAATATAGGATATAAGAATATTTACTTCACTTTAAGATCATTTAACAGTAGGTACCTAAACCTACAAACCATTTTTTCTTCTTTTTTTTAGTTATATCGGTAATCTGTCAAATTAATTTTTATACTATAATAACATTAATCCCGAATTAAAGAAGGGATTTGTGCAAAATTTACAAAGTTATTTTAACAATGGTATTCTTAAAAATTAAAAAACCTTTTTAGATTACAATTTTACGTAATATTATTATAGTTGAACCTAATTGCAAAAATTAAAATTCGTGAAAATCAATACATTTTAAAGATTAAAATTCAATTCATTTTCTCGTTTCGTTATTTAATATTATGTTTTTGTTAAGTCGCCGGAATCATATTATTATATAATTTCATTTACATTTTAAAAAATTTAAAAACATATCTATATTTAATGTTTATGATTTTTAAAGTTTATTTCTTGTATAGTTATGTGTACTATTTACGTCAAAAAGTTTTCTCGTCAATGAATATTTAAACACTAAATTAACAAAAAATAAATAAAAATAAAAAATAAAAAATAAGCAATTTCGCATATTATATTTTTTAATTAAATGATACTTTATGTAAATCGGAAACACGAAAAATTCGTAAATATATAATAAGTTAGAAACTGTATGTGTGTGTGTGTGTTTTCAATGTTGTTTTCTAGTTCAGCAAACATACGCATTAATTATGTATCGCGTTGCTCTCGATCACGAGAGGTACGTACACAGCATTATTTGACCCAATATATTTTACATTCTGAAAACTATTTTTTTTTTAAATTCAAATCACCTTCACTTTATTTCTGTGATTTTTTTAAAGCCTTTTCGAATACTTTAAGAATATACCGTTAATAGTGGTCGTGTGTTGAAGTCAATTTTCGTGTTTCTGTTTTTCGAACTCGAACGTCAAATTGAATACGTCGACGTGTTTCTCAGTTCCTTCTGTAAAAGTATAGACTAAAACCCGACGGTAAAAATGGCGTAAGAAAACTTTCAGTATCCAGTTGATAAGGACCACTAATGTTGATTGACGGCCGACGAGGATACCGCATTCACGTAAACGTCTATGTCGACGTTGAAACTTATGCAATTTAATCCCATATAATCGACATTTGATTGCGCTAGCAGATGTTTACAGCAGTGTTTATGTTCTATAGACTGTTTTATTGAAGATGGCCCAGAAAACATGTTTGGACCCGATGTACGACTACGCTGACCGAATTACATTATGATAATATATTAATATGTCATCAATATATTATTGTTATAGACGAGTGAACGAAGTCAAGTTTATTCACGAAACATCATTTGAGATTGTAATTTTACCAAATGTCCCACGATAATTCACCGGCATTGTAATGTATTCTGAACAAATAAAGATATTGAACATGTTTCGTATACTGAACGGAGAGAGAGAGGAGAGAGATAGAGAGAGAGAGAGAGAGAGAGAAAATTTTAAAACAGTTAATTATTTTTGAATAACGTAATGGTTCATATTATTTAATTCGTCAAAACAATGATTTTTAGGTGTACATTTTGTTTATTAAAATTTGACTGAAATTAAGAGAAATTAGGAGAAAACATTAAATATTTAAATTTTAATACCAATTGTCTGTTTTAGTAAATTACAATATTTCCTGTAACGATTATACAGTCTTCAAGAATAGTTGATCCATCATCATTCTCAAAAACGTTTGTGTCAACATAATAATATTGTATTGCAAATTATCCGTTATTTATATTGTTTCCAAATGTTGAAAGTACGTTAAAATATATTGTATATCGACTGTAGAATATATTTCAGTCGTTTGACTTATATTATTACATTCAATCTTTCAAATATTAATTCTTTTATGTACATATATATTATCATGCTTCGTATCAAACTTTTTTAAATTATTTAGTAGATGCCTTTTGCTTATAGGACCTAGTCAGTATAGTTATAATATAAACAATATAATATATTTTATTTAAATAAAACTATAGCTATGCAAGATTGCCATTCATTTGAAATAAAATGTCATTAAAAATGCCATGTTCTTTAGTACGGTTTTGAATGGATAGCTAAAAATTGTCACAATTTTCACTCAATTTTGAAACTCGATAAAATCTTTAGGGTACTAGATTACGATATTTAAAATAATACAATATTTAATTTTGTAATTGATTTCTTCCATTAATTTAATTTTGTTCATTCATGTCTTATTCGTACATATTAAATCACTACATAAGCTATCACAACATGATTTTAATTTGGGCACTTCAACTGCGTATAAATTATTATAGAGGTACTTAACCTTGAGACCCCAAAAACACTATATTTTCGGTTAACTTAAACATATTGTTTTCATTTGCATAATATGCCGGAAAACGAAATTATGTATAACATAACATAGTTAAAAACAATTTGATGATATTGCATGTAATCGATAGTCAATCGTTCAAAAACAAAGTATCACAGTGATCCAACGTTATAGTATAGTAGATAAATCGAGAATAATACCATTTTTATGCCATTATATTAATTGAATGATTAGTCAACACGTGTGTAGAAAATTGTGTTTTTTCTTCACCTGAAATTTAATTTCAATTTAAGTGGACCGAAAGAAATGTATTTAATAGGCCTAGTATGGTAAATGATAATAAAAAATAAAACGTTGATTATAAATAAATAAATAATTAAATTTAAATTGGTTTTTGAAACATTTTTCAAAAATATTATTTTATTGGAAAAATCACAAGATCAATGATTTTATTATTTTCCTCCTATTAACAACCCTCCAAAATAGGTTTTTTATAAATTGAATATTAATTTTGAAGTTTAAGGTCTGGTAATTGTAATCCTGTCTAAGTCTACTAGACTATTTCCTATATTACGGTAATTTAAATAATATATTATATATATTAAACCGTGTATGTTATAAATATATTATACATTTAAAAATAAATAAATGAAAAATAATGGGTCGATTTTTATATTATGTAAGGCTGATTAGAATTTTCGCTTTACCTGATACAAAATCCCTGTACACGCCTATGTTAATAAGTTACATCTGTGTACATATTGTATAACGATTATTTTAATCTATATACCTACCTATAGTTATATTTCTGAGTTGTAAAATAAAATAGTTCTATTTCTATAAATGAAAAAATACTATTTAGCTGTGATAGCTATATTTTATTAGATGAAAAAGAAATATTTCGAGACTAGGGCAAATAAAAATAATATCTATTCGAGTAGGTACACGCTATTCGAAAAAATGGAACAACTGAATGTGAATTTTCAACCTTCTGTCAGTTTTACGTACATGAGAATATCTCGGCTATCAATATATTATTATCTAGTTTGTCAATTTTGAATTTCCCATTTTATACGTTTCCACCAAAATTCCGTAATAAGACCCTTCTAACAAATGACCAAAATTACCCATAAAAATGCAAATAAATCTATATTTTGTATTGAAATAAATCAATAGTATATCGAGGTACATAATACATCTGATGAATTCACGCCAAAGTCCGAATACGTTCGATATTTAAAATGAATTTTCGGTTTTTTTTTTTTAATTTCAACAATATATATTATTTTCAAAAAATGTGAAATTTCATTCGGGTATTGATGAAACGAGTGAATAGATTTTAAGTAAATTACGGTTGGCTATACCGCGGGACATTGTTGTATTCTTTAGACTTGGACTTTAGGTGAATAATGGCGTTCAAATTGTACGATCTTCAATTCCGTTCGAATTTCCGACACGGACACGCAATTTTTTTCGTTAAAAATGTATCCGTAAAAATACACGTCAAATAAAGAATTCTCTTTAAAGTTTTAATTCTGAAAATAATTCACTGGAAACCGTAGGTAGGTATACAATTTTATGGGGTCCACAGCGTCGTCGTTGTTGTCGTCGTGAAAAGTCTGTACACGGCATGTCACTTCAGTAATTGGACGATTTCGGCGGGAAGATTATACCCGGTGTTGCTAATTTATTCGGATTTTTATATACGCGCACATAAAAGACATCATGTCCTCTGTTAGGTTCTCGGCTCATCAGTTCAAAATAATAACACGATATTGTAATAGACCTGATCAAATCGGTGTTCATTGTTTTGGGATCGGTATAATTGTGTGGTACATTCGTACTTAAACATTCATATACTCTCCGTCTCTCCGTATTTACCTCTGCGACGTTTTCCCCTAGACAATTGAAAACGAAATTACTTTTATATATATATATATATATATATATATATATATATATTCATTCACCGCCGATAAACTTTTATCTCTTATCAGATGACACACGGAAATGTCTCTTACGTTATAATATTTAGGTATATATATAAAAAAAAACAGAAATAAAATAAAAAATACCCGCAGATTTTGAGTATATAGACGACGGAGTCACTCGTATTTTGCTTAGTTACACCGCTTTAAAATAACTAATTTTAATCTAATTAGAATTCAAAATATTTTTTATATAGTAAATATTAGATTATCGACGATTCGCCTAGACAGGTTGAGTAGGAACTAAAAGCGTGTCGATTGAAAAACATACCGATCAACGGGCAGCAGACAAAATTAATATGATTGTTTTTTTGATATTATAAAAAAATCGCATTTTCCACACAACACGTAGGTATATAATATGTCAAATTATATGAGCCAAATTGATTCAACGATTTACCAAGGATTTACGGAAGAAATCTTGGTTAAGACGAAAATTCTTAGCTCATTCAAATAAATATATTCATAAAATAGATAAGAATTTTCGTATGTAAGATTTTGCTAAAAAACCGTAGTTAAACAAATATTATATTAAATCCCAAAATGAATCATAAGCTCTTATCAATATTTTTCTATTTTACGTAACCAATATATGATTGAATATGAATATTCTATAAATATACTCTACGAAGAGAGTTCGTACACCCCTCGTTAAATAATTATCAATTATATTCAACGAATAATACATTTGTCAAATAAAGAATACGGGATTATGTACGAATGAAAAAAAAAACTCAATTACAAATGTCAATATTAATTCTAAACTAATATAATTATTAAATTAAATATGATATGAGTATCTGATATAAGTCACTGCCAGTGTATGAATTTAGAAAAAGGCCTAAGTATACTTTTAAAAAATAATCACTACGTTAAAATTTAATTTTCAATTTTCAATTTTTATATTATATTTGTACTTTTGTATCCAATAAACTATAGTCTATACCATTCATACTATTATAATCAACAATCAACACATTTATATATATAAAGCCGAAATCGTATATATTTTTTACATACTCCTAAATTAATTTACACGAAAGTAGCATAAATTATTATATTAATAAATATATTAATAAATCATCACAAAATTTCTAAATGTCACCAGTCTTTTATCTCAATTTAAACATAAAAATGTTTTAAAGACATTGTTGTCATTAAGAATTTTTTAAGTTACATTTTTGATTCGTTTTAAATTAATTCCACGAATAAACCTAAAAATAATTACAAAGATGAATCTAGGAGATTTTTTAGAAAAGTCTCAGAATTATACGTGTAATAATATTACTCTCGAATACAGAATTACAATTTTAAACTGAGATTGTTTTAAATATTGCTTCAGGTTCATCTACGATTCTGGTGTTAAATATTTTTGCTACCCGCCTAATATGTTGGCACACAGTTTACGAAACTCGTGTTGAATACATAGTCGTTTTCATCAAATTTAATCGATAATTTTTGTTTGAAAAAATGAATCGTTATTTATAATAATTTATTTACTTACAATCTATCATAAATTTATGAGCTCTTCGTGAACACTTTTATATTTTTTTCAGTGTTTTAATTATACATTTAAGTAAAACCCTATACTTAAACTCATTTTAAATTTTTTTTGTTTTTGTTGTTGTTTAATAAAGTACAAAATATTCAAAACTCCAGAATATGCACGATAAGTTGGAAAAGTAAAAAATGAATCTTACGAGTATATAAATTAACAATAAAGAAATTTCACATCATATGTTTAATATTTACTTCGCAAATATGATTCTTGCGACATTACATAACATTATTTAATGTCTACCATCTAATAATGGATGAATCACCTAAATCAATTATTTCGTTAAAATTTCATCAAACGAAATTTATGACATATACCGAGTCTTATAAATCAATTATAATTCGGTAGTGTGCAGTAATGATATTAACGCGATAGAAAAATTCACCCTACTCTTGTCGCGTCAGTGTAAACATTGAATTAAATACGTTTTAATTGATTTTCAATTAACCTAAAATAACAATATGCATGACACGTGGTTTAGAGCAGCGTTTTCCGACAATCTAATGGCTTTAAAAGAAAATTGAACATTTATTTTGACTTGCTACTTGATTATAATATTATTCGACTTTTCCAATACCAATATATTTTTAAGTTTTCTTTCATATTTAATATTTTTTTATCTATTAAATCTATAGTTCTTAAAAAAAAAAAAAAAAAAAAAACCATTGAATATAATGATATCAAGGAAGAATATCCTATTCTATCGAAAATGGTCGAGGGACGACGATAAATCTGTTCGGGATGATCAAATTTCATTATATTTCACAAAAATTTACATATATATTTATAACATAAAATATAACAAGAGAATGGTAGATAAGAATACTTTTGGTATAATTTAAATTCGTAGGATATGGATTGAAATAGATGCTGCAGGGTATACCGCGGTATACTCCTATAGTATAATATTGTGAGTACCTAATATAATATTTGCATTTCAGACACTTTACAGTTACTGTAATATACCTGTACAAAAGTAGCAAAAATATAGTTCCATTATAAATATTCCATTAAATGCATAAAATGTACATATTATTATACATGAATATAAAACATACTTTAAGCATTCGGAAGATGATTAATTTACTCCTATATGTTCGTGCATGCATATGCTCAATGTGGTACTAGCGCATGATGAACATGGCCCAAAAACTGTTTCGTATGTACCTACAGTGGTCTTTGTGTATTTTAACGATGATTTTGAGACCAGCCGGTCTGGAACATGGAAGAAGAAAATTGATAATATCGTTAGAGTAATAATATATCTAATACGTTATTGTTATTTTATAATACTGTGAAAACAGATAATAGGAAAATAAAACGAAGATGAACCACCCGAGAGATGTATATAAAAGGTTATGTACCTACCCGTATTATTATGATAACTTTTACATTTTTTTTACGAGGAGAATAATCATTATTATAATACAATTTTTCTACTTTAAAGAACACTATATTATTGTTTAATTTTTTTTTTTTTTTTGTATTTTAATCCAATTACTCATATCATTAATTGCAATAATAGGTTTTTTAAAAACCTATAATAGTTTTAAAAACTATTTAATCAGTTAATTGATAACATTTTAACCAAACTATAGTTACTTTGGTCTACTGTTAACTTATCAAATGATTTAATTAAAATAATGAACAAGTAAGGTAATAAGTAATAATTAATTAATTTTTGTTTATATTAAAAAAGGCTATTTAACTTTTAATCAGAAGTACCTAACTATTTTTTATAAATAATCATTTTTCTTGGTAATTAGCTTGTATTGCGTAATTATGAAAAAAGTATATTTTATGCACAAAGTATATATCATGGAAAAAACTATTTCATTAACTTTATCATGTTAACTTATACGAAATTAAAAACTCTAACGAATTATTAGTTAAATAACTTTTAACTCTTAAATATTAAAAAAAAAAACATGTTAAAATTAACTTAACTTTGACTAGTTAATTTTATCGATATCTTTTCCCATACTTAATTTAAATACTTTTTATGAGTTGGTGAAAAATCTTTTATTTTACATTCTAAACGTAAATGTTATGTATTTTTATTTGTTTATATGTGTACCAAAAAATTTTATTAGAAGAAAATACTCCAATGCTTACACATTTCTGGTAGTAAATTACATTTTGTTGTTACTTAACAGGTCGTTGTCCGATTTTTCTAATAGTTTTTCAACGTGTAAGGAGAAACACACTAAAAATTTTGTACATAAAAACGGTAATAACACGATTTCGGTAAAATGTACATATTATGCTATAGTTATTCCTTTATAATTTCGTAAATAATGAAAATAAGGACTTGCAATTTTCATTGAAAATGTATCTAAATATAAAATGTGTCCAATTTTGAGTTAGTTGTTTAACACGCAGGGAACCGAATCATATTGTTGTCTGTTATATTTGTTTTCTATTTCGTATTCCGAAGATATTTGTTAGTCGATGAAAATTAGAAATGCGTACATTCAATGCAACTATACTTACTCAAGTGGATATAGAACAATATGTAAAGTGTCCGACGGCTCTTTATATACATAAATATTGTTTAGTACATTGTATTGCAATTAAATAATCGGTCGTAATGAAAAGTTTAAAAATTAATTTGAATTTGAATTTCAAAAAATTATTTTAATCCATGAAGTATTTTATGTTGCCTAAACCGGAACGTTGTAGAGAGTGGTGATTTTACAAATAGATGGGTTTTATTATAGAAATAACTTAAAATCCGGTGAAAGGACACTATACTAAGGTAATTTTTCGTATTTCCTAGCTGTTTGGATGTAGAAAATCTGACAGAATAATAGTTGTTGTATTTCTAGTGATTTTTCACGTTTCGTAAGATCCCGGTAAGCCGATCGTGCTCACGACCGTTTTCCGAATGGGTTTTTTTATATTATAATCATTGTAGTTTTCAAAATTCAAAGAGCACTATATACGATATTTCTTTGCTCTGTTTGTTTTTTTTTTTTCGTTTTCTAAGTAACAAGTAGACAACTAGGTATATAAATATAATTTCTTACAAAAATTTTGTTATTTACTCACTTCTATACATTTTAGTTCAAATACCTATTATAAATGTGCGTGGGAAATGTGAACATCACGCTATTGTGGCAAAATTAAAATGATAGATTTTTCCATTTCCTCTGAGCAAATATTTATTTTTCGTTATTTTTTTTTTTAAATATAATTCACGATATTGTACAATTGAACGTCTAAAATAGTACGCGACTAATACTACATCGTAAAATGACTTATATACGAACCGTAAAATGACTTATTCAAAGCGAATAATAAAAATATTAAGTTTTGTTCAGAACTTACATAATCTCTTACTGTACATATATTAATATATTATTATAATTATATCTAGAGAACGAATTTATATGCACAAAAAACCTTCAAGATATGCATTTAAAAATACTATAAAATTCTACAAAATATAGAAAATAAAATTGGCGTTATTTTTATAAAGATGATATAAATCGTACACATTTCTTATCAGATTTAAAATAGCCCATTGAAATAAATGTGTGCATTTACATATAAATCCGTTCCTTAATAATAATTATAACGATGCTGTATTAAATCAAAATACTGCATCAACACATTTATTTTTATTACAAGTTCAAAATTTCGAATACGTCATCCGAATAGAAATGTTTTCATAGTGAACAAAATATCATGTTACGAAAATAAAAATAAAATAATAATCAAATGAAAATTCAAGAAAACTAAAAACTAGAAATAATATTTTTTAAGTTCTCAGTGTTCTGAGCCATTTGAAAATCGTGACATTGTTTTCCTCAGAGTTGTTTTGAAATTTCCTATTCCTCTAGTCCTACGCCGTGTTATTTTCAAAGGTCAAAATACATCGAAATTAGGTCATTTTACACATACTCAATGCAAGTGAATTTTAGATTCTGAGCGTAGCGAGTGAGCTAGTGGTTTTACAATGACCTTTTTTTTTTTTTTTTTTTTTTTTTTTTTGTTATAAAA